>JAMXDD010000007.1:33428270-33653587 GCA_024733475.1 Syzygium grande
AACGCGTGCCAACCCTTCGATTACGAAAATGCGAAAGCATCAAAGCATTTTGTAAAAGTCCAATGAGCATGCACACTTGGCCGAAAAAGGCTTGGTGGCTTTGCTCAGCCTGTCAAGCTCTGGAGGCCAAACGGGCAGCTCTCAGAAAATCTTACGAGTTAGAATATTTAAATAATAAATCACGTCTTCATTTAACAGTTTAAATATTTAGAGTAGTTAATAGTGATATCACAAAATCTCATATGATATCAGAGGTGGACGTCCCAAGTTTAGATCTTTACGAGCTTTATTTATCTCTCCAATTAAATATATCTACGTTTAATACTACGCAAAAAGACCAGACTAATATAATTGGTAGTAATCCCGCAAAATCTCTCACACTATGTAGAACTAGCACAATAGCTCCATGCGGTCCATCCATTTGAGCCAAGTCTAACGCACAACGATGTCATAATCGAACGATATCGCTCTATCTAAACACAAACACAACAAGATCAGGTAATCAATAGCGCCCGAGGAGATCGCCAAGGTTAGGGTTGAGGGTTTTCCCTAACTCCAATCTCAAATCGAAACCGGTTGTCCCCGTTCTAAACATCTTCGAGCCAACTCGGTAAAGCTTTTGGTAGGGGCATAGGGGGGGGGGGTAAAACTAGGAGAAATGACATAAACAGTCCTTAAACTTTGGCTTAATATGCAATTTGATCCCCAAACTACATTGAACATTTTCATATAGTTCAGGAACTAAATTCAGGGACTATATTGAACAAATTAAAAATTCAAAGACCTTATTGAAAATTGAATTAAAAATTAATAAATTATATTAAATAAATTAAAAATTAGGAGCTAGGGTTGTTCGTATTATTATCCCAGAAATTTGAAGAGGCAGAGAGAACCACAAAAAAGTGTTCTTCCGTGTACTTGATGAGATGGAGAGAGAGAGAGAGAGTCCAATGAAGAAGGGTGGGGGACCAGGGAAGGAGGCAAGGCAGGAGAGCAGTGGATTCTGTGGGGGGGAGGGGGATGGGGTAGGGGCCATGTGAGGAGGAGTGATGGCAGGACATAGGATGGTATGATGACGATGATGATCGTTTACTGAGCACACATGGGCGGACCAACCCAAGGGCTGGCTGGGTAAAAAACCCCTCCTTTCCTTCTTTCTAACAAAAGCGATGGCTTCCCCTTGACTTAGCCCACGCCACACATGGCCGACACCACCCGATGGACCCTCACTTTGTGTGGCCTAGGGCCGATTTTTGGAGAGACAAAGGATAAAAAAAATAAAAAAAATATAAAAAGAGTTGCCGTCGGTTTTGGGGCGTTCTCGGCCCGACGTGACGATACGCTAGGTATCGTCCCCTCGATTCGCATCTCCGTCCGAACGCACCGGTCGACGACAGACGACGGTGCTTCCCCGGAAAAGACGCGCGGCCCGATCGACCCGGGCGATATCGGGTCTCTGCTCGTCTCGCGGGGCTGTGCTGTCGGGACGAGAAAGAGGTCAAGCAAGCTCTCGAGACGGCCGGTCTTCTCTCGTGCTCGTGTTGCCGTGTGAAATGATCTCTGCGGGTCGACCTGATTCCGATGTGAAACTATCGTACGGCCGTGCCCGTTCGAAGCTCGGGCCCCGATTACGAAAGAATTCGCACTACACGGCGTGAGCGATCGCATATGTCCATGGCGGTTCGAGATTTTTTCCTTTTCTCTTTTGCATTCAGTAATTAACACGGGCACGAGTAACAAAAGGAGAGGTCATTCCAAACATGTTGTTTAATATGTAGTCTAACAAATTTAATGACACGCACCACTTTCTCTTCTATGTTCTTTTTTTTTTTTTTTTTTTTTTGTGCGGGGCAAAGTCTCGTGTCCTTGGAACGGTTGCTTGAATGAAGAAAGGGGGCAAATGGTCCCCACGCAATCTTCTCCTTATTCCATCAAAAGATATCAACGCACCCTTTTTTTCCAAATGAAGCACCCCCTCCCCAGCATCTTCCGCTATTTACACATCTCGCTTCCCCAAGATCTTTGGCCCCTTCCCCCCTGTTGAGATCCAACCTACCCAGCGTACCAGCAGATGAAGAGAAGAGGCTGATTTGTTCCGTGTCTAGTTGCTGCCAGCTACAGTTTTGAGGCTTGAATGCACTCTCAGATTTACTTTGCCTCCAAGCGACTCGGGGCTTGAGGAGGAAGGCGATGAAATTTGTTTTTGAATTGGCTCGACGTCTGACGTCGTGGAAAATATTGTCTGCATAAGCGGTGATGTCCAAATGATATCGAGTCACGTGCTCGTCGCAATTAAAGTCGCCATCGGTGATCAAATGGGATCTAGCGTATCTCGAGGATAGATCGTTGAACGTTAATTTGGATCACTCACCGCATTAAATTCTTAGGTATTTGCAATCTATCCATTTTCACGGGAGCTTGCCCTTGAGGGTCACCTGATTGGGAAATTGTCGGCCCACGCACAATTCAAGAAATGAGGCATTTAATGAACTAAAAGGACCATCTTCTTGACAATTCGATCAAGGTTGATCATTTAAAATCGCACTTATCTTCATGAGATCCTTTATATTTAGAAACTCATGACTTACAACATTTTTTTGTCGATTAACTAACGAAACGTTTCTCTTTTCGGAAAAAAAAAAGTTTAGGGTGTGGCTTAGGAACTCGACCTCGTGGAAAGGCGAAAGTGGGCATGAAATGAAACCAAAATTCAAGCGGGCGAGAGGCATTTCGGAAAATCGGTTGACTGGGCACGGGGGGTTTGTGTCAGTTCATGTGAGAATGAGATCCACGCATTTGTCGCGACGTCCTTTTCGCAGAGATCTCCGATAGCGATGTTCATCATGGCTCCTCTATCTTTCTCTCTCGTAATTAGATTTCCAATTTGACGATTTTGTCTCTAACAACAGCCTTGACAATTGCTTGCCAACATTTGTGTGCACACGTCGCGCGATAATTCCTTAAAATTTGGAGCCGCAGAAAAGTTCGAACATCGAACATCCTAAGCACTTGTCATGCAGTCCTGCTGGTAAATTGATCGAGAATATGAGAACGCGAGTATCACAAATACGAAATTCGACTTTCACATTATGTGTAAAAGGCAAAGCAAAAATCAGAAAGTAATGAGAATTAGAGATGGAATAAATAAAAACAAAATGACACAAATTAGCATAGCAAAGAACAGTATTTTCTTTTTCTTCCATGACTTATACGGTTATACTTATCCTGACTAGTAATTTTCTATTTAAACTTTAAATTTTCTTAAAATACATTAAAAAAAAACCAAGAAGAATTACTGCAAAAAACGAAGAAATTGCTAAAGCATACTTCATATTGTCAGAAAGTAAAAAAATAAAAAAAAAACAACATTTGCCAAGTCCGTGGAGTACATGAAACGATTGATGTGTGACATCGAGAGTATTCGACACGACCGGGGTTGCATGGAAATTCCAAAGGCCAAAAAACGAAATCTTTTCTATTTTATTATTATTATTTTTTAACTTTTTGGACGAATCAAGGCCATGCAATGCGACAAAGCACAAATTTGGTCCGACCGAATACTTGGAAAAAATCCGCATCAACAATCAGCTCGAATTGAATAATTGGGGGAAGAGAGAGACAAAGTGGGAAGAGGGAACAGAGTACGATGAGACAAACAAGCATGATTTTCAAAAAAACAATTTTAGTGTCCAAATCACAATTGATATAACTGTAAAGTAAAAACAACATCTATTTTTATATTAAAATGTTATCCTAAGTCGCCAGATTCATGTGATTTCTCCCCCATCTATCAATTTAAATTTTTAAGTTATAATTAATAACATGCTATTAGATAGTGTTATTTTAAGTTTTTAGGGTGGACTTTCATTGTCTTATAAATATGGACTTGTGCCTATAATGTTAAGTTAAAATCGATCTCAATGTTTTTTTGTAACATTTCATGTCATAATATCCTTTAGGAGCTCGTGAAATTGAAATTCAAGTATAGAATATTTTTTGCTCGAAAGCACCGCGTTAATCTAAATAGCCTTTTATCTTTTACAAAAAGGAACCGTTAATGGAGATGGTGTCCATGAATGGTAGAACTTTCCGTGGATAAAAATGTCCATTAATAAGGTATTGAGCATAGTTAAGACGTGAAATATATTTTGCATTAGTCTCTAATAATAAATTTCAACAAATAATTTCATTTGCATCTTTTACATTTTCCTTCTAAAAAATAGAGATAAGTGTATTAGAAGTCTTAAAACTAGTCATGAAAATACAATTGAATCCTTAAAATTTACAAAATATGCAACAAGTACCAAAATTTATCAAATTAATGCAGTCAAGTCCTTCCGTTAACTTTATCAAATTTGGCTAACTAAAAATGCTGACGTGGCTTTTTTAAAATTATTTTATCTCTCCTACGTGGCGCTAATGTGACTAAAACAAGAAAGATAAGGTTAAAACGACGTTGCTTTGATCTAAATATGGTTTTTTTTATCTAAATATTATTTAAATTAAAAAAGAGAGACAAAGGAAGTCAAAAACGGCAAGGGCCTTGGTCGCCGCCACCACCTTCGCCTTGTTTCTTTTTTTAAATCAACTTATTTTTATTATAATTCAAATAAGATTTTTATTAAAAATCAAATTTGGATAGAAGAGACGTTGTTTTAGCCACATTAGGGCCACATAAGAGAGATAAAATAATAATAAAAAGTTAAATCAGCATTTTCCATTAATCAAATTGGACAAAGTTAATAGAATGATTTGATGGCACCAATTTGACAAGTTTTAGGACTTGATTGCACTTTTTATAAGTTTTATAACCCAACGGCATTTTCATGACAAGTTTTAGAACTTTCAATGTACTTATTCCTAAAAAAATATATCATTCTCTCACTCTCTTCCCTTGGTGTGTATATCTCTCTCCTTTCTATCTCTCTCTCTCTCTCTCTCTCTCTCTCTCAAATGGTGTCGACCTTCGAGCTCGATGCCATGGCCGTGCTAGGTATGATCTCATGGTCGTGGGTGCTCGAGCTTTGAGCTCGTGACTAGGTTTGCCAGTTCTCGACCCTTGTGCTTTGAGGCCATGGCCATTGAATTTAGGGCATTTGGCGGCCATGACTGCTCAAACTCTGAGTTTGCAACCATGGCCTCTAAATACGATGGCTCGCTACCACAATCATGAGATTTAGATCAATTGACGAGGGTTAGCGGCAAAGGTGGGGAGGAGCGTCAATGACGACAATGGCCATGAGGGGGCGGGGTGTTGATGACGGTGGCGGATGATGGTGTGAGGTTGAGGGGACATGAGCGTTTGTGGGTGATGTAGGCTAGAGTTTATAGGAGAATTCAGTGATTTGGGGATTTGCAAAGAGATCGGTTTGGTCTTTCGTAGTAGGGCGCTTTTGTTTTGAGGTAACACACTAGTATTTTCGAAAACAAGGATATGGAAGTAGTCTTTGCTTGTAGCTAGCAGATTGAGCTTGCCGGCGACCGACTAGAGGAAAAAGGAAGAAAAAAAAAAAACAAAGAAAAGAAAAGAAAATTTTTAAAATTTTAAAATATTATTAAAAAATATCAGCATCAGTGGCGACTGCGTCCAATAAGACGGTTAGCGTTCATGTTAGCGATTTTCGACTAAAATTGATCAGATGAACTTGGCATAGATGTAAAATATTTAAAAATTAATTAGCATAAAAAGATTTATATCTAAATTGATACAATTGTAATAGGTTTATAACTGTTTTAGTAATTTTTCCATTTGTGGTTGATGTAGGCTAGAGTAGGGGTGAGCGTGGTCGGGTTGGGCGGTCCCACCCCTAACCCTAGGACCAACCGCATGATGTTGGTCCTCAATTTTGGGACCGAGGACCGCCCGTCGGTTCCATGGACCCGCCCGGGAACCGGACCGCCGGTCCGATCCTGTTCCTGGGTGGGTCCATGGAACCGGTCCCACCAAGTTTTCCTAGACAAATAAAAAAAAAATATGTGGACCAACATCGGATCAACGGAACAAAAAAAAAAAGAATATAACTTTCCATACAATTCCTATACTATGATCGGTTCCATTAACTACATCATCCATAAATCAAGTGGGTACCCATCAAATGAGTGTCCAGAGATAAGAGAGCAGAGAGTTATGAGTGTCTAGTTACATTTTTCTTTTTTTTTAAAATTTTTTTTTGGGTCAGATTTTTTAATTAAAATTTTAAAAAATAAATATATTATTATTATATTAATGATTAAAATTAATCGGGTGGGCGGTTCCACACCGGGAACCGGGAACCGGACCGATACACACCGGTTCCAAAAAATTGGAACCGGGAACCGGACCGGTCCCCTTGGGAACCACCGGTTCCGGTCCGGTCCCGGGCGGTCCCGGGCGGTCTTGGGCGGTCCTGGGTTTTTTGCACAGCCCTAGGCTAGAGTTTGCAAGAGAGTACGGCGATTTGGGGATTTGAAAAAGAGTACAGTTTGGTCTTTTGGAGTAGGGCAATTTGTTTAGAGGTAACAAACCGGTATTTATTTTAAAAAACAAGGGTGTGGAAGTAATCTTCGGGTGAAATTCAAGGCATTTCTTGCTATGATTATCAAACGTGATTAATATCAGTAAATGTCGAATATGCTAATTTGCAACACTTATTATAATTATCAAACGGACTCTTACTGTTTGCTAATTATAGTTGGGTTACATTGCGAAGTATTGTGACATATGTGACTGGGATTACATGTTTTGAAGCCGCAACGCGTTAAAAGGATTGATAAAAGCCATTTCTCAAAAGCTCCCAAAAGTTATGCAGCCGTAGAAGAAGATGCTACACCTCTGAGGTACATGTCCTGTACATTATAAAAACTGCAACACAGCTTGTCATGGCTATGGCTGTTGCCAAAAGAACCGAGGTTCAATCATCGTTTTAGTAAAGTATGTGGTATTCCCGAATTGTTAGTGCTCTATCATCTGTGATGGTTCTCATTATGAAAAATGGCAAATCGCGTTGACAATTCGAGTTTAATTGAAGTTGGGAATTACCTATAGAGCATATATTTGATCGCTTCCAACTTAAGCGCAGTTGCTCGATTACTTCCCCGCCCACAAAAAGAAAGAGAGTATGGACAGTCCAAAATTGAAAGGGTGTTGGAGAAAGGATTTGGTTTAATCCTTGATTGATCCTTGATCACGATTATGATTCTATAAAGGATACAGTAAATCGTGGACATGGAATATTAAGAGAATATTTAGAGGATAAATTAGGAAGACAGCATTGTGTATATTCTTTCCAGATTTTCTTTTGTGCTATAAATACACCCACATACTTGTACAATGAAATCACTTTTTTATACAATTACAATTCTCTCATATTTCTCTATATTTTCTATCACCGTATCAAAGGTGGAGGTCCGAAGTTTAAATCTTACTAGGCTCTATTTGCCTCCCTAATTAAATATGTTCACGTTTAGTACTAGACAAAAAGACCATACTAGCGTAAGGGGGAGTGTTAGAGTAATTAAATATTAAACTACGCTTTATCTAACAGCTTAAACTTAGAGAACAGTTTGTAGTGGTCCCACAAAAATCTCACGTGGTATCAGAGCAAGAGGTTGTTCATCATGTGCCGAATTAATTTGTTCTGAACTTTGATTGGATGATTCCTCCAACAAAATGGGTATCATGTTGTTTTCTTTTTAATTTTTAAGTTTCTAACTTTGCTTATTTTATCTCTCTAAATTTGTTTTGCTCATTGGTTACTCCATAACACAAAAAAACATTTTGTACATTGTAAAGTATATGTTGAGAAAATTACAAGGGTGAGCACTAGTCTAGGGTAAACTCTAGAATAGGATTGGACTGACATGGTAGGTTCTGATCCGGTTTTAGGGTATACAGGTAGGTTTCAAGTTTCAAAAAATGGGAATCGATCAAGACGATGTAGGCTCGAGGTTCCACTTACTTATCTGAAACTATTCATCCCTACTTGGTGAATGTTAGTCCAGACAACTTAGATTCTAGTTTCTGGTGGCATCAAATCTATCTCCAACTTGGTGAATGCTGACATATCGAGTAAACTTTTCGGGGACATGCGTCATTCCTTCAAAGAATTTAATTATTTTAAGCCATCGACGGCTCTCAACACTTCACAATAACATAGCTGAAAATGCCGTAATTTTTTCATTTTTATGGACCGTTTGGCGAATAAGAATTTCTATTGTTACTTTAACTTTCGTTTTGCTAGTTTGAGAGATAAGGTGGACAACTTCTCAATTATTTTAAATTTTTGTTTGTTCTGCACTGTACTTCTTGCCATATTTTTACTCTACTATTTTGCTGTAACTGCTATTTGTTTCGGTTGAAATTATTGGGTGTTTTATCAAAGCTTGTCCTTTCAAAAAATAAAGAATAGGTTGCCCTGGAACCAAACCGGACCGGCAAGCTGGTTCCAGAATCTACAGGGGTCAGGTTCTAGGTTCAAGAATCGAGAACTGATCTCGACGTTGGGACTATTTGCCCTCAGGAATTTCGTGAATAAGCGATCGATTAACGAAATGGATACATAGATTTCGATCCCGAGCACAAATTTTTTTAAATAATGTGTCGCGACCTATTACTTAAAAATTATGAAAAAAAGGAAACACATCGAGATACCGTGCGTTGCAAAGGAAATCGATCTCCGTGGGGGAGAGAGATCGTAGAGGAAGCTTTTTTTAACCAAAAGAGAGACGAAAGAGGTAAAGGGTCGATCTCGGAGAGAGAGAGAGAGAGAGAGAGAAACAAAATAAGTTTGTTCTTTTATTTTTTTTGGTCTGAATTTTTTTTTCCTTTTTTTAATGAGCAGACAATGAGAGGGGGGGACAAGAGCGTATCTGCAAAAAATCCACAAAATTCGATTCAGTTTGCTTTTCAAAGCAAGGCCAGCAATTAAAAAAATAAACAAAAGAAAATAAATAAATAATTGAATTAAAAAAAAAAAACGGAGAGAATTCATCTCTCTCTCTCTCTCTCTCTCTCTCTCTCTGCTTCCTCTCGTAGTTCCTCCATTAAACCAAATCTCTACTTCCCCCTTGGACCGAGAAGAACCCGAGGAAAAGAAAACTCTTTGACGCTCGCCCAGTTCAATGTACCATCGTCTCCTCCATCCCACGCTCTGAACGGACCCGTTTGTTTCTTTATTCTTTCCCTCCCAACAACACCAGCGCGCACACACGCACGCAGGCGCACGCACTGCCTCTTTCTTGGACATTGTGTCTCCTGGTCACTCCCTCTCCCTTCTTGGCCTGGCCTCCGCTTGTGTGTGCGTGTTTGCTTTTGCTTCGCTGTGCTGGGTTGGGAGGTCAATCTTTTCGGGGGAGAGCCTTGGCTCGAATAAACAAAGCCAGGAAATCAGTGAACGTGCTCTCTTCCTCCTCCGCCCTCCTCCTCCCTCTTACCAAACTTCACGCCTTACATGCTAGATAGGGGAGATAGAGAGAGAGAGAGAGGGACAGGACTTGATTGGTGCTTTCGCTCTCTTCGTGGGTATTCTTTATCCTGTTCAAAGATTGGAACAGTGGCCAGTTCTCATTTTTAGATAAGAGGAGAGCGAGAGACGGAGGGGTGGGGGGGCTTTGTCTTGGGGTTTGAGCTTTGTCTCCATGTTTTAAGAGCCATGCTCTTCTCCATGTGAATTGAGGCAAGCTCGTCTTTTTTTGAACTCTCCTTGCTCTCCTCTCTTTAGAAAGCTCTACCATTGGGTTTCTAGAGAGAGAGAGAGAATGTGTGAGTGTGTGCGTTTGTAGCGTCTACAGGTGTGTGTGTGCTTAGCCTTGAGAAACAGATTTATCTTACACCTTTTGTCTTTGTTTTTTCCTTTCCATTCGTTACCCCTTTTTGCTTTCTGTTCTTTGAATGCTGCTGCAAAATAATTTTCTCTGGGTTCATCTTTACTCTTTTTGTCCAAAAAAGAGTGCTCCCCAAAAATCATCATTACTTTAGTAATTCTGCTGTGTCAACAAGTCCTGAGCTTTTCTGAGCTATAGCATGAAGTGGGTATTAGGAAAACAAGGAGCAAAAGAAGAAGAAGAACAAGAAGAGGTAAAAGCACAACAGAGGAGGAGCAGAATCTGACAGAGAGCTTTACACAGAGGCACTGAAGGGATGGCGGTGAAAATGCAACAGAGCCACCATCTGGTGGCTGTGAAGTTGAATGAGCAAGTGGGGACAAAACGAGGGTACACATTCATTCAGTCAAACAGGGCTTGGCTTCCCAAATTCTTGGTCCTGTCTGTGCTGGGGGTGGCATTCTTTAGCATGTCGATCTACAAAAGGATGGATGATGATAACAAGGTGAGGAGGAAGGAGGTGTTGGTTAGCATGTGTGATCAGAGGGCAAGGATGTTGAAAGACCAGTTCAGCGTCAGCGTTAATCATGTCCATGCCTTGGCCATTCTTGTCTCAACCTTTCATTACTACAAGAACCCATCTGCAATCGATCAGGTTCGTCCTTGTACTCTTCTAATCAAAGGATATCTAGGAAATGTGAAAAAGAAGATCTTTTGTTTCTCCTTTTTTTCCCCGTCACCCTTTGATTTTCTCGGATCACCTTGCGTTTTTTCATGCGAAAGAACGATTTTTGGAATGTCTGAGCTTTTGGCTCTCTGTTATGTTGGCCAGCGAACATTTATTTTGATCTTCTAATTGAGGAGGACGGGGGAAATGAAAGGAAAAATTATCATGGGTCCCACATATACTTGTTACCGTCCGTTCCTTTCTAGAGATTATCCGACACGTTTAATTTTCAGATGGAGTTGAACTGATTTCGTCAAGTGAAAAGATGGGAGCATTTCTGTCTATGTTGTACTAAAAGACAATTGGGTTACTTATTACTGACTATCTTGGATCGAAATTGGCATCTTGAAGGAAACATTTGCTGAGTACACGGCAAGAACCGCCTTTGAGCGCCCATTACTGAGCGGTGTGGCTTATGCGGAAAGAGTGATTAATTCAGAGAGGGAGAAATTTGAAGAGCAACATGGATGGACAATTAAGACAATGGAGAGACAGCCTTCTCCTGTTAGAGATGAATATGCGCCTGTCATTTTTTCTCAAGAAACTGTATCCTACATTGAATCGCTTGACATGATGTCAGGAGAGGTAAAGGCAGATTATGTGGCTTTTCTTTTCCTGTCAATGCGCGCTCTCTGTGCTTGAGATCCTGTTGGTAATTCGCCATTGATTTATGGAAGTGAAAGAACATGCATTTTTCTTGTAGGAGGACCGGGAAAATATTCTGAGGGCGAGGGCAACTGGAAAAGCTGTTCTAACAAGCCCATTTAGGCTGTTGGGCCCCCACCATTTGGGGGTTGTGTTGACATTTCCTGTGTACAAGTCAAAACTCCCGCCGAATCCAACTGTGGAAGAGCGCATTGAGGCAACTGCAGGGTGAGCCCCTTCTGCTGCAGCCTAAAAGGAGATGTTTATTCTTTATTGACATAGAAAAAAAGGAACTGATTTTGCCCTGGGGAAAAAAAGAAGTTTTTGAAGCCTCATTTTCTGAACTACTGAAAATTTTTCATTGTCTTGTACTTAGAGTTTGCAAATGGAACTATACTTGACTGCAATATCAATCTGGCACAGATTTCTCAATTGAAGGCAACTAAACCATGGCTTTGTTCTCCTTCTCAAAAACAGGTCATATGGTAATAGTCTGGCAAACTTCAAAACGACCACTCTCCATGTGTGTATTTAGGGGAGATTTTGGGTGGGGGGGTTCTAAAATTAGGTGATGACGCAAAAAGAGGGAGTTTGGATGCTTTATCCAGTTCCTATTTCATCTCTTTTGAGCTCGCTCTTTACATCATGCCTTAGGCTTTGTATGTAAAGGATATTGGGAGGAAATGGGAAGAAATAATGGAATTTTTTTTCCTCTCCTCGTCTCACAAAAATTTCAATTTTTGCCCAGCTTCCTACTACTCATTTCCCCCCTCTCCTCTTTCGTAAACGAACCCTTAACTTCCATGATCCCCCTGATCTTACTTGTCTTGTTTTGTCACTATGTATCATATAGAGAACTTTAAAATTAATCCTTTTCTGACGACGCAGTAGAAATTTCTGCGAACATAGAAGTTCATGGTGGCCTTTATTAGTTGCCGCTCAGGTGTATTTAATGGTGCAGTAATCTTTGTCCATGAATATGAGCCACAAGCCTTCTTCTGTACCAATATCCTTTAAAGATTGGATCAAGTCACAACAGGATGTCCTGGGCCTACCATGGCTCTTTACCAGCGGCTTCTCTAACAGTGTTCATTGGCTCCTTTCTATAACTAATGCAAACATATAGTCTGTCATATGATGTACATGAAGTGACTGTATAGGAAGGTGGTAGGTTAGAGATTAAGCCAAGAAAAATGAAGAAGGATAAATTAGAACTAATTATCAACAAATCTATATATAGAGTTTGTAAGGGGGAAGGAGAGAATAGTAGCTACTGTCTATTGCGATTATTTCAAATGTACTTTCACATCTTTACACAGGAGCAAAGTTGCTTTCCTCGTGTACATTACATCTTAAAAACTTAGTATTCTTGATATCAAGTTTGCAAGCATGGATGTGCTGAAGTCATGGCCAATTTCAATTTATGCAGATATCTTGGAGGAGCTTTTGATGTCGAATCTCTTGTGGAGAATCTACTTGGGCAGCTCGATGGAAATCAGGCAATCTTGGTCAATGTATATGATGTAACAAACTCTTCCGAACCACTTATCATGTATGGTCACCAGTATCAAGAGGGCGATATGTCCCTTCTACACGAGAGCAAGCTTGACTTTGGTGATCCATTTAGGAAGCATCAAATGATTTGTAGGTTAGTGGGTTCATTCATGGAGACTTCTTTCTGAGTGGATAATTTCTGAGGATCTGATGCTATGCTTTCCTTTTGTTTTTTTCGGAGCAGATATCATCAAAAGGCACCACCATCATGGACAGCCCTCACTACTGCATTTTTGTTCTTCGTGATAGGCTTATTATTAGGGTATATTTTGTATGGTGCGGCAACTCACATTGTCAAAGTTGAAGATGATTTTCATGAGATGCAGGAACTGAAGGTTCGAGCAGAAGCTGCTGATGTTGCCAAATCTCAGGTATTTCCTGTTATTCTTTTTGCACAGTTCAATGCACATACTTGAGAGCAATTTGCATTGATGAGTTGCTGATTGCAGTTTCTTGCTACTGTTTCTCATGAGATTAGAACTCCAATGAATGGCATCCTTGGTACGTTGCATATCCTTTTGGGATTTTTTTTTTTCCCTCTTATGACTTTTTGGTGAGCATCACCATCTTGGGTGTTGTTCTATCTTCAGGAATGCTTGCTCTGCTTCTTGACACAGAATTGAGTTCTACTCAAAGAGACTACACACAAACTGCTCAAATCTGTGGAAAGGCATTAATTGCACTGATAAATGAGGTACTTGACCGTGCTAAAATTGAAGCGGGCAAGTTAGAGCTAGAGACAGTCCCATTTGACATTCGATCCATTCTCGATGATGTTCTCTCCCTATTCTCTGAGGAGTCCAGACACAAAGGTATTGAGGTAGGTCTGAACAGATTGCAAGAATGCTCATGCTAATAATTTTTAAGTGCAAAAGAAATGGTTTCATGTATTGTCTGAACAATGAAGATTCTTTGGATTTATTATTTTTTACAGTATGCTCAATTTGTTAATTATGGTAGTGGAAGTTATAATTTGATGTCCACACTTGTCATTATGGAACTGATGTGCTTTCTGTTGTTCTCTGCTTCTCTGTCTGGGTGCCACTTTCAACTACTTTCATCTTTGATGATCTACGGCACATGCATTAAAACCCATTTTGGAAGTGAAGCTCGCTGTCTTTGTTGCTGAGAAAGTACCAGAAATTGTTATGGGGGATCCGGGAAGATTCAGACAAATAATTACTAACCTTGTTGGAAACTCTGTTAAAGTAAGTGCAATTTTTGTTCTCTGTATTCAAGCAATAAAATAACCAAATCATATTGTTCAGGTTGTGTAAAAATTACCTACTTGAAATCTGTGTGTTGGAATAAGTTTCAACTATTTGAGTAATAGCATTATTTGGGTGTCTACTAGTCTAGCAATTGCAAATGAGTTGTCATCTTACATTATTTGGCTACAAATTCCGCAGATGTACCATACTTGATGTCCTTTTCTTTTATGAGCTAGTGAACAAGAGATTGCCAAGATGATTGCAGCTCTCATTTTGTTTTATATCATTTCACTTGTGTTTAGTACTCACTAAATCGAACCCTTGACAGTTCACTGAGAAGGGACATATATTTGTGAAAGTCCATCTAGCTGACCAAGTAAAGGGCGCGACTAATGCACACACTAAAACTTGCCTAAATGGACGACCAGAGGAAGATATACTGATTTCTGGTGGGTCACAGTTTGAAACATTGAGTGGGTGTGAAGTAGCCGATGAGAGGAACAGTTGGGATACCTTTAAGCTTTTGGTAGCTGAAGACCAGTTCAATTCCGTTGATTCCAAGATGACGAGCAACGAAGCTTCTGAAAATTTCACGGTAATGGTCAGTGTTGAAGATACTGGGATCGGCATTCCATTGCGGGCCCAGGATCGTGTATTTATGCCCTTCATGCAGGCAGATAGCTCAACTTCTAGAACTCATGGTGGAACTGGGATTGGCTTGAGTATTAGCAAGTGTCTAGTTGAACTGATGGGTGGACACATAAGCTTCATAAGCCGGCCTCAGATTGGGAGCACATTTTCCTTTACAGCTGTGTTTGGGAGATGTAAAAAGCTTGTGTTTGCTGATCTGAAAAGGCCAACTTTCGAAGATCTTCCTTCTGGGTTTAAAGGATTGAAAGCAATAGTGATTGATGGTAAGCCAGTCAGAGCTGCCGTAACTAGATACCATTTGAACAGACTCGGCATTAATGTTGAAGTCGCAAGTAGCATCAATGTTGCGGCAGCTATGTGCAGGAAAAATGGTTCTCTGACTGCTGGGTATGTTCAACTTCTTGCACATAATTAGCTTTGTAAACTCTGGTCATTTTTTAACACTCTCAATTTCGTGCTTATAATGGAGGAGAAAATCCTGGTATGAGAGATATAACGGCAAACTTCGAAGGTGTATATGCTATCAATAGAAAGTTTATAGGGTCTTCATCCTCACTAGTTTCTTGAATCATGTCAATATAGAGTTTGAATCTTGACAAACACACCGTTAATGTTACTGTGCCAACTGATTGGTAGCTTCTAGATGGATCTCACTTAAAACTTAACAAATGATCTGTTTCTTAAGTTACATTGATTATAACATTCTCTATGTTTTTGAGGGAAAATTTTAAGTTGCAGATTTTTCCTTCATTTCTCTCTTCTGATTTTCCTTAAGTCTACACAAAATGTAGCTTTGGTTAGACCTCATCGAAGTGCCTGAATCTTCTTTAAATGGTGGATTTCTTTTTTACTCGTTGCAGGTGGTTCATAGTAGTTGTCAATAAGCAGGAAGAGACCAGTTGGCCAATAAGTGTGTGTCGATGTACTTAGTTGGCTCAAATTACATGCTTCTAGCAGAAGAAACTAAATTAACTGACATATCCAGCCCACAATGAGCTGAGTTTTGAGGCAAATGTAGCTTCTGATTGCTTTTTTCGCCCTATGTGACAGATATCGGCACCTGGACATAATTCTAGTTGAGAAAGATACGTGGATGTCCAGCATTGACAACTGTATAAGTGCAACAGTAAGAGACTGGAAACAGAATGCCAATTTAATTCAGTTTCCTAAAATCCTCCTCGCAAGCAAAATCAGCGCCTCTGAATTAGAGAAGGCTAAAGCTTCTGGTTTTGCTGATACAGTCATTATGAAACCAGTGAGAGCAAGCATGCTTGCTGCATGTCTGCAACAGGTTCTGGGTATAGGAAGGAAGAAGCAATCGCAGAAGGATATGAACATGCGAAATGGATCTAGTGCCCTCCAAAGCCTTCTCTATGGGAAGAAGATATTGGTGGTCGATGACAACAAGGTTAACCGAAGAGTCGCGGCGGGCGCACTCAAGAAGTTTGGGGCCAATGTAGAGTGCGCAGAGAGTGGAAAAGCTGCATTGGAGTTGCTTCAATTGCCACACAACTTTGATGCTTGCTTCATGGATATCCAAATGCCTGAAATGGATGGGTATGCTCTACTCACTCTGTCTGTCGTCCAAATGTGATAGGATGCACTCAATCCAGTGTTTATCAATACTTATGCATTAATGCCCTTGCTTGCGACTTTTTCCCGAAATTTGTGAAATGAAGGATTTGTTGAAGCATTAATTGGTTTCTCCTGCTGAGAGAGAAATAACTATAGCTTTCCTTCTTTCACTGTTTCCAGATAAGGTAAAATCATGGACATTGAGAAACATGTTTTAAGCTTGTCAGTTAAGTAAATTGCATAGACTATGCGATGATAGGAAGTACGCTGAGCACTAAGCAATAAAAGTTCCATCAGCCTTCCTTTTCGTGCACAAGCATTGTTAGAGAACATAGTTGAACTCTTGAAAATGTGGGAAGTACTTTAAAAGAGAGTGACCTAAGTTTACTTTCCTTAGATAATCACTCATTTCGGTGCTTACAAGGTTCTTAAGGGTGTTATGCTACCCTTTGACACTACCGGAAGTGATAAAATGTTGGAACAATTCCTGTCAATTGTTCTTTTGCTACCAATACTGTTGGAAGACCTTTAACTTTTTTCATTTGGAACAACATTTGTTGATGTGAATATCCAGAGTAAGAGATTTTAGGCATCACAGTTACACCAAATATGACATTGTCATTCGAGAGTTCGGCTTCTCTTGGTGTTGGAGCCTCATTGGACTAATGTTTGATGATGAGATTTAGAAGACATTGGCATATATATTCTTTATATGCTGCATTTTAATAGTGGCGTTGATATTTATGGATTTTTACACACTCTGATTTGTTGAAACTAGCTTTTATATGCTAAAATGTGTTTCCCTGAGCAACCAAATATTCTCTCAGACAAAAAACCAAGCTTGTTTGTGCACTAGTTATTTTTAGGTAGCAAATCTTTTCAGTGCAAGGTCACTTAACTGGAGACAATCAATCCAATTTCAACATCTGATATCCTCTACTTAGTTCCTTGGAAATGCAAGAGCAAAAGAGCATCTGTTGGCTTGTAAAGATTCAATCTTACTGGAGCTGAATCAAAATCATCCAAGAATTAATCCGGTTGTCAGTTTTGCAACTTATGATCTTATCGCATTAACGATGTGCATTTTTAAAGTCAGAATGATCTCTCTCTCTCTCTCTCTCGCAGAATCAGGTGGTGGAAGCTACCCTTCGGGAGGGAATAATTACCATATCTTTCTAAACTGAGCTTTTTGCTGATCAATTGCTTTAATATCATTTTCCCTGTTTATTGTCTTTCTATACTTCGGGATTGAGTTATTATTCTCATTTCTTTTCCTTCTATATGCAGCTTTGAGGCGACACGCCAGATTAGGCTGATGGAGAGCCAGGTGAATGAGCAAATGAAAAGTGAATCCGCAGTTGAAAATGTAAAAGGGGGTGAGTGTCACATGCCAATATTAGCAATGACAGCAGACGTGATTCACGCGACGTATGACGAATGCCTTAAATGTGGGATGGATGGGTATGTCTCAAAGCCCTTTGACGAAGAGAATCTTTACCAGGCAGTTGCCAAATTCTTTAGAGCCAAACCCATCTAGGACTTGAAAACTTCGAGCGCCTGGTGAATTCATGGATGTCGCAACTTGGACGTTGCAGTGGACAAAAGTGACCAGCGATTTTGGATTCTGCTGGTTGGTTTTTCATGTTGAGAATGGGCCCACTCAAAAAGGCCGGCACTGGTAAATTGTTCTGACCTGACTGAAATCATTATTTAACTAGAGTAGAATGAATCGGAGTATTTGTATACTACCATAGAACATCCAGCCCTGCTTGTTTGTATAGATCTTGAGGAGGGGAGAGGAGTCCAAAAGGTGTATATTTTCATCGTCGTAAAATCTTGTATGTTTTTCTCAGAAAGCTCTGAACCACTTAATACAATCTAGAAATGTTCTTTTCTTGTTTTCCTTCATTAAAGATGTGATACACTTGCCATTATCACGGTTTCAAGCTATCGAATCTTTGTTTACACATTGGTTTACACTTGCCATTTGACTTACCGGGTCTTGCCTACGCAGTTGCTTTTTGTGATTTTTGGCTTTCTCTGATGCATATGTTTGAGCATAGAGAAGCTAATCGGGTTGGAGTTTGAGATAGGTTATCTAATGACCGCCCATGTTTATAATTATTTTTACCTACTCTAAGAAGCCGGTGAGATGACCTAACTGTGACTTGGCATCAAAACTGGAAGCGTTAGCTATGCAATAAGTGGTGGAAGATCATATTGGGGGAGATGCAAGTTCTGCCGAGAAGAAATTTGGTATAAAAGTTTCCTGCGAAGGAAGCGTGCACAGAGTTGAAGTTGCAATACTGAATAGCCAAAAGACATAAGAGCTTGCTTCATATGCTCCGAACTTGTCAAATCCTAATAGGAACGCCGCAACCTGAGGCATCGGAATGTGGCTGAGTTGAAAATGAATGTAATGGAATCTGAGCTTGTGCATCACGATATTAAAAGTTATTTGAACTTTTTCCGCACCAGAAGAGTGGTGTACCAGAGGAAAAGCTTTTGCCTCACTAGGGAAGTGCACTGAAAGCCTGTTCAGAATATTACGTGATCACGATCTCTACACATGGAGGGCGATATTAAAAGGTCTTTCGAATGGTAAGACACATTGAAATCGACAATTAGTTTCAACCCCATTGTAATATGACTTTATTCGCTTACAGAAGGTCAAACTGCATATGTCAGGTTTCCAGATAGCCTCCGGATCCTATCATGCATGTTTTGCACTTGAGAGATATAGTTCGAAGCTCAGTTGTTGCAATTGAACCTACCGATCTAGACAGGATGCGAATGATAATCATTTTGTTCCAGAAATAGATTCTTATATATCTATTCACTGGACAAGTTTCTTAACAGCGATACACGTTTGATAACGATACAAAAATTCTCTTTCTAGAACATAAATTCATTTGCGAAATTTCTCTCTTTTACGCTTTGTTTTGACCGATGGCGGCGAGCGGGCAAGCAGGCGGCAGACGGTCAACAGGAGGCCGGTGGGGGGTGGCAATGGGAGGCGAGGGCTAGCAATAAGAAGAGTTTTTATTTAGTTTTTGTTCTAGAAATAGATAAGTAAAAGAAAATTATTTTTTATGTCTGCTCCAAACCTATTTTTTGATTAAAAATTTGTTCCAGAAATAGAAAATTGAAATTGCGTTACTAAATGGATTTATGTTTGAAACCTATTCCCAGAATAGAAAAATAGAGAAACAAAATGGCTATCATGCGCATCCTGACATGATAGCCATTCTGTTTCCCTGTTCTTAGAAACAGGTTTGGAATAGAAATTCATTTGGCAGTACAACTTCATTTTTTTTAATTTCTGAGATAAATTTTAGCTTAGAAATAGATTTGGAACATAAATAATAAATAGATTTTTTTTTCAATTTTCTGTTTCTGGAATAGAAACAGAAATAATAACTCTTCTTATTGCTCGCCCTCGCATTCCATCTCCGTTGCCACTGCCCTCCTGCCGTCTGCTGCCGCCGCGAACAAAAATTAAGAATGACTTATCAAACGAATTTCTATTTCGGGAAACATAAATTTTGTGTCATTATCAAACTCTACTTTCTACTTAGAAACTCGTCCATAAAATAAAAATAGATTCATTCGTACCCTAATCACTCTCATTATAGGTACAAATCATACTCGAACTTCATAATCGGAACATTGCATTACATTCTTAGGTGAAAAATTACTTGTTGCGTGACTTATGACTTTAAGATCTGCCATGCTAATTATATGTGCGCCTATTCCTGCATTTCGAACTCTTAACCGAGCTTTACGTTATCAAGTCACGTGCAATAATTGTAAGGGTTATTTGAATTGGAAAACTTGCTAATTACATTATAAGAAGGTGACTACAAAATCTGGTTGCACAAGCGAGGTTGAATTCCAAGTACTGTAGGACGAAAAGGAAGTATAAACGCTCGAAATATGAAAACAATAAGAGACAAAAGTTAAACGAATCATATCTCTGCATTTAGCGGGCGGATCTCTCCTAGACTCCAAGCAGAGAAAGTTCATTGAGTTTTCAGCTGGCACTTGGCAGCCACAACTAGTACGTGCACAAGGACATGGCAATCCAACACCACAAGCTTCAACATCTTCCAACTCACCACCTGAACCGGCTGTGTTGGATGTTTGCTAATTTTGTCCTAATGACTGAGCTATTATGGGCCTGTCTTTCCAGATCCATCCTGCATATTTACGCTTATGTACAAAAATATCTCGGACATGCCTGAATCTTTCACTGGACGTACGTACGCGATAGGTAATAACTATATTGTTGAAGAGGTGGGTGATTCTTGTCTTTTCTTTTCAACACAATGCATGTGATGCAGAATCTCACGGTCTCTTTGAATAATCAACAAGTTTTTATTTGCATTCACTGTTTGCTGCAGACAATACCTTCTCTTGGACATCCGTGGCATATTCCTTCTAAGATTTTTACCTTGCCTTTTGATAGTTTTACATGTTTGGATGTATGTGATCAACGAGGAGGAGGAGATCTTGACTTTGCTCTTTGTTTTTAGTGCTTTTATGTAATTGAAAAGGTGTTGCTAGGTCTATAGGTTTTTCATTACAACAGAGAATGTGCCAAACTATTAGTGGAAGCAAAAACTGCAGCAGTTAAGAACTTGTATTCTTCCCAATAGGAAATGGCAATAATTCATGGATTTACCATGAAGGTAACAATGGTTATACATTGTGAACCGATCCTCTAAGGCGAAATAGGCACAACGAAAGAATAATGGATTGGTCATCTATAATGTCAAATAAGGACGCTACATTCTCCGTATAATCAGTCATCCATGTTATCAAATAAACCATTTTTATTGTTGGTAAATTTGCCGAGGACCATAGTAATAGTGATCCTACCGTTCAACTACTTTAACACACCATTTCATCATGTTGTTACGCCCACCTCTGTCTTCCGGTGCTTGACTCCGTGATTGCCAATCATAATCTTGGTGTGTGTACGTACAAATCGTGAGGGCCTTGAAAAAGAGATCGGTGACCGCATATCAACCTTGATCTTTGGTAGAAGTACAAAATTTGCTAAAGAACACGCTTGTCATTTGAACAAGGACAAACACTTGAGCGAGCACGGACACGGTTGTCACTTGTGCAACTCCTTGGGGTTATTAAGGGAGAGAGAGGTTAAGGCTTTGTGGATTGTAGGGTTTAAGAACGAGGGTTTTATGATTTAAGGACAGGGATTGCAGGAATGCTAATTGGTTCTTTTCCATCATGAAGCTTCGCATTGAGATGCAAAGTTTCCTGTTTCAGCGGTTGCAAAGTGTCATAGAGGTTAATGTGTAAGAAGGAAAATTCGGTATTTTCCCGAAAACTAAACCCACGAAATTAGACACAAAAAAAAAAGCTCAAGAAGAAATTAGATTGAAATATGCAGTTCTTCTGGCTGAATTGAAATAGGCAGTAATAAGATTTGGTTTGTCACGGTTCTTTTGATGGTTGGAGTACCTCCAGCAACTATGTGCTGATGCTTGAGATGATCGAAGGACCTACATATACTGAGTAGACTCATCAGCACCAGTAATTGAACACCATGAAACTATCGGATCTTTTCTACATGTATGAATCACAAGGGTAATTCCAAAGAATTTAGGTCTTCATTCTTGAATTTCGTTGGCTAGATATAATTGGACTTATTGTTGGGCACTCGAACTAAAGGCCACATTGGGCTGATTTAAACATCAACGCTGCCGTCGGGGACTAAGATACACAGCTTGTTTGCTTACCCCCATTGCCAGACCACTTACTCCCAAAATCTAACAGAAAATTTAGTTTCATGCAGCAAACGCAGTAACAAGACGATCTATTGAGATGTTTTCACGTAATACACGCACGTATATACAATGGGAACACATTGACGAGGAGACGACAATCCGTAGAATCGCCTTTGATGTGTACAACGACGCTCCTGTCTTCGCACAAAAATTACACAGAGAAAGAACAACCATGTTGTTATCTCCTGAATTGAATTTGGCTGGACAACCATCTATAAATAGCATGCACTTTCCTTGGTTAACCAATCAACCCTCTCTTCTCAGAGTATCTTTAATTAGGAACATAGAGTTCTCAGAAGAGAGTAGCAAGAGGAGAGCCATGGCAGCTCATCCCCATATCTTCGTCCTGAGCTTGGCTCTCGTCTTTTGCGCCATTCCACAGGCAACCTTAGCTGATTCTGGGACTGCAACGTATTACACTGAATATGTCCGTAAGTGTGCTCAAACCATAGTTCAGTTCAGTCCGTGCGCGGTATACACAACCATGCATTCGCATACTTCTACAATTGATCTGACCAATAGATTGTATAGGACTTCTTCAATGTACATTGTGAGTGGATGGTTTTTCTTTTGACAGGCGGAGATGTGATCATGTCATATGAAAATAATTAATAGTGAGACCAGTTAGTAAGCTGGTAAATTACTCAGTTACAGAATTAATGATCTACTCAAGATGTCCATGAACACTACCGATTTGATCTTCGTTTTTTTTTATTTTTCAACTAAATGTTTGTTCTCGGTCTCTATCCCTTCGCTGTATAGCCTCCTCATGTTATGGGTTCGACACTCCGGGCGGGATGATAGCTGCGGCTAGCGATGAGTTTTGGGAAGGTGGGGCTGCTTGCGGGAGGACGTACTCGGTGACGTGCACCGGTGCCACCAACCTGGGTGATCTTCACCCGTGCACCGGCAAGTCGGTGGTGGTGAAGATCGTCGACTATTGCCCGGCGGGGTGTCGCGGCACCATCGACCTCTCGGAAGAAGCTTTCAAGTCCATAGCCCACCCAGCTGCCGGAAAAGTATACATATCCTACGACCGGTACGTCTATCTCATGCACGATCTCCACGATTGTTATCAAGGACAGTTTTAGCGTACTCGACAAATGATTCTCTTCGGTTTTTGTTCATGAATCGCATACGCGTCTTCAAGCACCAATGGTCCTCGGGCTTTCTTTATGCAGGCTTTCATGAAGTTGATTTCTTGAATCGCACCTGACAACGCCAAGGAGACGTCGCTTATTGTTATTAGGGTGGAACAGACGAAGGGCTTGAAAATAATGTTGCATGGTTCTAAATTTCGCATGGTTATGTAATATGGTTGCTTTATCGAATGTAAAATCAGCATCACGAAACTGATGATGCCCAGGTCTTTTTTTTTTCTTTTTCTTTTTTGTTGGTGTAACTGATGATGCCATGTCGATAAATAAAGTTGTGAACTTTCCAAGCGTGTATTTCTCCATCCCAACATATCTCATTTTTCCCAGTCTGGCAGAGCAGTTGTTTTTTTCTTTTTTTTTTTTTGTAATTTTCTTAGGGTTTTGGGCAAAAGCAACCGAAAATCCTAAATTATGCACATTGTGATATATTTATTTTTAAAAAAATTTTCGTGATACCAAAAATCTCAAACTTGTACATTGTAACGCATTTACTCTCTGTCAAAGTTCTATCGATGGGAACCGATAAAAATCTGTCTACATGAATGTTGGAAAGCAAATGGTGTGGAAATTACATTCACGTGAAATGAAAATAACATTATTTTAGCCGAAAATTATTTAACGGAACTTTGATGGAGGGTAAATATGTTACATGAATATAAATTTATGATTTTTTATGAAAATGTTCGGGATAAATATGGTATAGTTGACATAATTTAAGGTTTTTTTGTCATTTTTTCCCTCAAGTTTTTATGTCGATGGATATTGGACACGTGGTGAAGACCGATGAGGTCAATCACGAGTCAGCGTGACGAGAGAGTAAAAAATGATAAAAAGAAGATCGACCGACGGATAGTGTCGCCTCCAACAACACGAGAGAACAAAACAACGTAGCTGATGTCTTGATGAGAGTGAAATTTGGCCCGCCCGACCATCCTTAGATAGCGCATGCTCTCTCTCTTTGGTTTGCCACGAATCATTTTGTTATTAATAACTATAAGTGATGAGGCTTATTATATTACTAACCCATTTATATAAATAATCAAGTTGCCTGACAGCATGAATCTTATTATGGTCAATGTTGGAAATATTACTAAAAACATCATCAACATATTGTCCTTGTGTGGTCAAATTACCAAAATAGTCCTAAATCTATTATAATTGTGCCAATTTAGTCCTAAACTTTTTTTGATCAATTCAATCCTAAACCTTTTACATTGGTGCCAATTCAGTCCATCTGGTCAATTTTGGCCCGCCAAAGATTGACATGGACGCCGGTCGCAGATCGGGTCGCCCAAATTGATGTCGATGTGGCAATATTTAAAAAAAATTTCTTTATTTTTTTTCCATCTTCTTCCCTAGTCGGTCCGGCGACAGGCCAAGCGTTGAGGCCAGAGAGTTCAACCTCATTGGCCACTAGCAAGACTCTCCCTCGCCAGCACTAGTGAGAGCAAGCCTCACCGTTAGTGGGCGAGCTCGACCTCGCCCAACGACGAAGAGGTCTCGCGGATATGGGCTTAATCTTGCCCCTTGCTAGGGCGAGGCTCACAGAGACCTCACAATTCAATGGGTGAGCTCACCCTAGCCAGTGCCAACGAGGGCAAGTCTTGCCAATAGCTAGCGAGGTTGAATTCGCCAGCCTTAGCCTTTGGTCGATCGCCAAACCAGTCAAGGAAGAAGATGGAAAAAAAATAAAGAAAGAGAAAAAAAAACAATATTTATATTAAAATATTGCCACGTTAGCATTGGCGGCGCCCATGTCGGTAGCCGCCCGCCAAAATTGGCAAGATGGACTGAATTGGCACAAATTTAAAAGGTTTAGGATTGAATTGATATAATTACAATAGATTTATGACTATTTTGGTAAATTTCCCGTCTTTGTGCTAATTCGTTCATAAACATTTCAATATGACCAATTTAGTTTTAAACATTTTGATGATTTACTAATTTAGTCATTCCAATCAAAATTGGCCGGAAATCACTGACATAGACACTGATAGTACCATGTACGACAATTGGCATTGACGTGGACGATTTTTATAATTTTTTGATGATTTATTTTTTTCTACGAAGTCCAACGACGGTTGCCGACCCTCAACAATCCTTAACGAAGGTCGGTGACCCTCGCCGGCCGCTGAGCGAGAGCCATGAAACCTTCGTTTGCAGTGGGTAAGGGTCATGACCCTTGCCTAAATAGCCACTTGGCAAGGGTAGCGATCCTCGCCAGGCTTAGAAGAAAAAAAAGGAAAATTAAAAATAATGGAAAAAGAGAAAAAAAAACAAAAATATTTTTAAAAAATTATAAAATTGTCCATGTTAATGCCTATTGTGCCACGTAAGACGGCTGGTATTCAAGTTAGCGATTTTTGGTCAAAATTAGTCGAAAGGACTAAATTGGCAAATAGTCAAAAGATTTTGGACTAAATTGACTACATTAAAAAGTTTATGACTGAATTAGCACAAATATAATAGGTTCAGTACTTTTTTGATAACTTCCCTAGTCAATGTTCATAAACATATAAGGTACTTTTTCCTTGTATAACCATTTTTTCACATTATATTTTTTCCATTCTTTATGTTCCATAAGGACTTTCTTAATATTTTTTTTTTAGGATCCAACATATCATGACTGCTCTATGATGAGGTCTCGACATAGATTCTTCGTAATGGATTTATAGGGAAAATTGTCCAAAAAATCATAAATATATTATACTTTTGCCAATTTAGTCCAAAACATTTTTACATTTTGCTAATTGAGTCCATCTGGTCAATTTTTATCGAAAATTGCTGATGTGGATATCAGTGGTCATACGTGATATAGCTAACATTGATGTTGACAATTTTTAAGAATATTTTGATATTTTATTTTATTTTATTTTCTCTTTCTTTACTTTTCCTTCTTTCTCTACCGGTGACTGGCCAAAGCCAACTACTGTGACCCTCGCTGGCCTCAAACAAGGTCAAGATCACCCTTAGGATCTAGCGAGGGCCAGCCTCGCCTGAAGCTAGTAAGGTTGGCCCTTGCGGGCCTTTGGTGAGGCTCAACCTCGCTGGATCTCGGGAAGCTTTGAGTCCTTTGCTCATATATTTGTGAAATAATGCGTACGTAGATCTAACGATTCTTGGAAATTTCATGATGTTGAAAACAGGGGTAAGATTTACATGACATATCTGGAAGAGGAATAACATCAACAAAACGAGTAAGCTATTCAATTTGATGGAGCGAAATAGGAAATTTGGCCACAACCGAAGTAAAGACAAAGAGGTTTAAAAAAGGGCCCCTTTCTGAAAGTGAGTAAATGTAAGTACTTTTGACAACTTAATCAATTAGTTGACTGTGGAATTCGGATACTAAACTGCCAGTGGACGGTATAAATAACTCGTATTAGGGTGGCTGGATATATCACAAAATCGAGATTAGCGAGGAATTAGAGCAATGGTGGCAGCTAATCACATTGTCTTTGTCCTAACCTTATTTGCTCTAGTGTTTTCCTCCATTCCATTGGCGATTCTAGCTGATTCGGGCACGGCAACGTTTTACCAGCAATACGTTCGTAAGTTTGTCATGGTGCATCATGCGAAGACGTTTCTATGTAGAGTAGAGCCGGGACTTAGGGAGCTGAGCGCTCACATATTGATAGTTATCTGAAGCCTTTTGACGTTTTTAAGGGAAAAATATGCAGTATGTTGGAAAGTTGTTGCTTAGAAATGGTTTAACATTTTAATTCTTTGATGTCATATTCTAAAAGACAAGATGATTCTTAGCAGATCACGGTGATGAAAACAGGCGTTGTATACTTAGTCTTTCTAAGGTGTCTAATGGAAGTTGTTGGCGTGATCCTTGTTTTTTCGCTAATCAATTGTATCGTCAAATTCTTCCGTTGCACAGCTTCGGCATGCTATGGAAACCAGCCTCAGGGCACAATGATAGCCGCGGCGAGCGACACCTTTTGGGCTGGCGGGGCCATCTGCAGGAAAAAGTATCGGGTAACGTGCACTGGCGCTGCCTACGCAGGTATTCAGAACCCGTGCTTGGGCAGGTCGGTTGTGGTGAAGATCGTCGACCATTGCCCGGCCGGGTGCACCGGCTCCATTGACCTCTCTCAAAAGAAGCTTTTGCGACCATCGCGAATCCGGTTGCTGGCATCGTAAAAGTGACCTATGATCGGTAACTGCGAGATGAAATCTCTTGATAATCAACAACAATTTTCATTTGCGGAATCAGTTATTGCACTCGAGTAATGATACTTCGATTCTTCATGCAGGCTTTCGTGAGGCTCTACGAAGATGATAAGCACCCAGCAACAAAGACGGATGGTTGTCATATTCTAACATGGTGAATGAATGTAGGGCTAGAAATGTTGATTCTAGCTATACATAAAATTTGTCGACGTTCTAGTGTGGGGAATCAAATAAGTATTTTATATATTTTAGCATCCTCAGAGCTACCATTCCCAATCCTAATGTTTTAGAGGCAAAGGTATGCATGTGCCTCTGATTATCTGTCTCTAATTGATATGAATTTCGTACCTTTTTTTAAGAATTGAAGTTGGACAAAAAAGGGGGGGGACTCAGAGTATAAAGTTTAAAAAAAAATGATTCGCAATCAACAAAACTTAAAGTAAGAAGATTGTGTGATTATATGGGATATCCGATATTCCCACTTTTACTTTAAATTGTGGGAAAAATTGTACAAAAAGCCCTAAACGGTCAATTCAGTCTTAAACCTTTCAATTTTGTCAATTTAGTTATAAATATTATGACAATTTATCAATTTAGTCCTCCCGGCCAATTTAGTCCAGAAAATGCTTACGTAGATACCCAGTTAGCACCAATCGTCCTACATGGCCGGACTGGCAGATGGCCGGCGTTAACGTGGACACCAAAGATCGAAACAGTTTTGTTTTCTCAAATTTTAAAATAAACCGCCCCTAACATTAAAAAAATCCCTTAATGTCGCTCCAACAAAAAAAAACCCTAGCCAAGCTCTAGCCGAACAGTTTCCGTGTTTTTAGATTTGGGGTTTTTCAGTTGAAAATCTCAGTTAGGGTTCTTTCGATTTGCGATTTTTTCTCAATTAGGGATTCGAACAATTACGAATCGAACAATCTCACTCAAGCCCAAGTTGTTCTTTTGTCAAATCGGCTCCCTCATCCATCCCAATGCCTTTGTCCAAACCCAACGTTTGCAGGATAAAGACACTAGAAGTGTCTTAACTTTTGTACGGCATTTACTTGAGTACTATAACTTTTGTTTGGCTAACTTGAATGCCAAAAATTTGAAAAAGTGATCACTTGAGTGCCAAATGCCATTTGGCAGCCAGAAAATCTGACGTGGCTTCGCCGGAGCTAACGTGGATAATATTTTAGTATTTTTTTGAATTTTTGAATTTTTTTATTATTGCAAATTTTTTTTCAATTATGGTGAGGTTCACCGACTATGAAGGCCTCGCCCAGATCAGGTGAGGGCCGCCATGCCCGTGGCCACGAAGACCGTCTCGTCGGCCGAGGGCGAGGTGGCCTTGCTAAATTTGGCGAAAACCTTCACCACTGTGGGCAAGGTAGTCTCGCCAGATCTGGCGAGGCCATCGCCATCTCGCCCGCGCTGGTGAGGCAGCCTCGCCACCTCACCCGTGCTGACGAGGCTACCATGGTCTTGCCAAAGGCTTTCGCGGCTGCGAGTGAGGCGGCCTCGCCAAGTCTGGCGAGAGTCCTCACCGCCACGAGTGAGGTGGCCACACCAGATCTGACGAGAGTCTTTGCCGCCGCGGGCAAGGCGACCTCGACGGATCTGGCGAGAGCCTTTGCCACCGTGCCCACGGCCGATGAGGCCACAATGGCCTCGCCAAGGGCATACACGGCTGCAAAAAAATAAAAATAAAAAGATAAAGAAAAATATAAATATAAAAAATCAATAAAATAACATTAAAAAAATACACGTCAGCTCATTCGCCTGAAATGGCACTCAAGTGATCTATTTTCGCAGGAAGTGGCATTCAAATAATATATTTTACTTCAATATGGCACTCAAGTAAGCTAAAAAAAAGTTATGATACTTAAGTGAGCGCCATACGAAAGTTATAACACTCCTAGTGTCCTTATCCCCAATGTTTGCATAGCTTGGACTTGGATATAGGGGTGATTGGTTTCTAGTCCAGTCCAGTTCCATCCAGAAATCGGGAACCAGACTAGAAGGACCGGTTTCAAAAATTGGGAACTGTGGACCAAACTGATTGGTCTTGGGATCAGGCATCGGTCACTTATTTTGGACACTTGGTTGAGGGTCCTTTTTTGGAACCTGTCATTGCCCTTGATGATCTAAATCAAATATGTTGACCTAGTCTAATCTGCATAAATTTAGAGGGGATGATCTAGTCACTTCCTTCTATTTTTGTGCCGTCATGGGCTATTTCTTTTCCTTGTGGTTCATTTTGTTTTTTCTCTTTTTTTAAAAACTCAAATGCTTCTTTTATCGTCCAACCATGTGAAATTCGATTGGAGCATATTCCATTGCAGTAAACGCCATAAGCCATGTAAAGTCTCGTTATTTGGCAAAAAAATGTCATTCCTATGAGCCTCTTCTGGATGATGGTGGATGAGCCCTCATATATATATATATATATAGTTGGTCCGGCCTGGTTCCCGAAAACCGGATCGCTCGAATACCAATTTCACTTTTAGGAATCGGGAATCGAACTGCACTCTTGGAAACAGGACCAAACCGGTCGTATGGTCCAGTCCGGGCGATTCTCGATCTGGTTGATCCGTCTTGTTCACCCCTACTTGGATATGCTCTAATAACCTCAGTTCATTGCTCGACTGCAGTTCGTGGCCGACAACCACATTGTTAAGGTAAGCTCCTTTATGCTATGGTTTAATGATTATGATATCAAGAATCTAGAAAATGATTTGGATGAAAAATCGTTCGTAGTGGAAGCCTTGCTAGCGATGTAAAAGTGTTTGGACGACTTGATCATTAGTTGGGGACAAATCATTGTTTCATTCTCTCGTCTATACCTCTTGGTTGAAGTGTCTGCTAGCTATTTGTGAAAATGCCCAAGCGAATCTGGATCTAGAAATCTAAACATTCATCACATATCCAAATCATAATGAGCACATTTGATTCACTCGTTTACTCTCATTTTATGAGATTTGCAAGAATATTTGTTTCTCTATTTTATGTGCTATGTTTTGTGGCCTTCAATGGTGGTTCCCGCTAAGAGATATGATATGGATTCGTTGATACGCGTAGTGATTTTCTGGTGAACTTCACACTAGTCGCACCCCAACTTCTCTTATGTTCCTGTACCACATGTCTCGGTGATTTATGACATCTATACATTAAATGATTGGAAATCGTCATGGTGGACAGTGGTGGTGACCGGTGATTCCGGTGGTGGCTTTGTGAGTAATTAGATGCTCACAACAATCACTAAAGAAAATACTTGAAGGGTACACTTTCTAATTGTGAACGCATTTGAATTCTCTTATAGCCTCTGTTCATGTTGGAATTGTTCCTACTGGAAGCGTTCATCTAATAGCATCTATCCATCCTATGTTTGCTTACTGTCTTGACCATTGGAAGTGTCCCTTTGGATTTTCTTTAATATTATGCTATCCTCACTTTTTCCCTTGGAGATGGCAAAATCACAAAAGGAGACTCTAGTGGTGATTTTGGAAGCATAATAGCAAATGCATTAGAATTGACAGTGACGTGTCATTGCAAGAAGAGGTTAATGAATTCATGAAGAGATCGGTCAATTCGTCACAATAGCTGATGTCGGTCCCTCCGATGTCCCTCCGATGGACAACACTACATCTGTGTTTTGCTATTATGGCCTCAAATCTCCTCTACGAATAGCAAGGATAAAGGACAATCAGGGAAGACGATACCATGGCTGCCCAAGATATAACCACAACAATAGAGGGGGAAAGTTGTTTTTTCATTTGGGTTGATGGGGAAATTAGTCAATCGACAATGAATGCGTCCAAAAGTTTTCACTGGAGCAATGTCGAACAACAATCAATGTTGACACATAATGAGGATGATGGTTGTTCAATGGATGCTAAAGTCAAGGTTCTCAAGGCACAACTGAAAGATGTGAAACAAGATTCGACAAACCTGAAGAAAGAAAATTCTAGATTGAAGATAATGTTGGTTGTGTTGTTGATGTTTATAGTAATAACACCATTTTATGAGTTTGTCATAGAGTGTGTTATTTTGAACATGTTTTGTATTCATCACCATGTTTGGTATATATATGTGCATTCTGTTTATGGGATGAATGAAATGAAGGTTTTTTTGCAGTCTGAAAAGCACAAATGTTTGTGGCAATGTTCTTCATGATGTTTGAGTTTTCAATAGTCGAAATCCTATGTGGAAACAAATGATGCCTAAATCAGGAATAGAGCTAGGAAATCTCATGGCCTGAGTGACACATGTTTCAAAGGAAAAAAGAGAAGCTAACAGGGACAAAAGAAATCAGTTTCTTATAACATACATGTTAACTAAAATATTTCGTTAGCAGTAAGCTAAGAAAACATGGGGGCCACCCTGCCAGTTTTTCCTCTTATCCCTTTAATCAGGTTTCCACTGAATAGGAAAGTAATAAATTGTAAAGATTAAATGCATAATGTTGACACTATAAAGCATAGTTCTTGCGTTGAGAAAATTTTTGAAGTCGAACTGATAAACTTTTAGCAGCATTTCTCATGGGTATTAGTCTTTGTTTAGTTCACTTTGGCAGCATCTCAATAGATGAACAATGATCAATGCATAGATAAAATTGAATGTCAACTATTCTTCAAACACCTGCTTCAACTTAAGCATTTATTTTACTTGTTGTAGGATACGTAACAACTAGTAATAGTAACAACAAATGAACTCTAATTATTAGAATGAACAAGCACATTTCATTGTAATAAAGAAGGGATTACGAGCACAGTACTTTACAGATCCCCCAACCAAGTCAATGAGTCAGTCATCATCAAGCCAAAAAAAAAAAGGAAAAATTCACAACACACTTCACTGAACCAGCCTGTCATCAACAAACATAAGCATGTTTCATTGCAATAAAGAAAGGATTACAAGCACAGCACTTCAACGATCCTATAACCAGGTCGATGAACCAAAAAAAAAACCTCACAACACTATTTCAATGAACCAACCTACCATCGACAAACAAAAATATGGGCCATCATGCTACTTCATTGAACCCATAAATAATAAACAAAAATGCAGCCATGACACTATTTCCTATCACTTTTTATACGTTGGAGTTGCCTCCTCTCAATATTTTTCTTCTTTTATGATGGGCCTTTTGCTTTAACTCAAAGTTCAACTGTAAGTGCTTGTAATGTTGATTCAACCTGTGTTTTTACGTCAACTCTTTGTCTTTTGTCTTGTATGGCACTTGTACTCTTAATATGACATTATTAGATTTCATTAGTTAACAAAAAATTGTTAATGTATTTGAATTAAACATAATACTACTCACTGTCCCATGAACATGAGTCCTACGAGTAGAACTAGCAATTGGTGTCCTACCAACACTGCCATTTGAACCTTTGCTTGTATATCTCTGAACCTGGAAAGAGTAAGTTCATTTAAAGTTTTATCCAGAAAGCAAGCATGACACCATGAAAAAAGAAGTACTTACCGTAAGTTTTTGTCTTGACAATTGTGTTTATGAAGTAGTAGACCAAGCTTTCTAAATGGGACATGTCAAATTGTTGTGTCCCATCTTCTTGCAAGTTCGACAAGTCATCTTCATTCCTCTTCTTGACATCCTAGTTCTACTTGCCACCTTACTTTCCTCCCTTAATTTTTTATGTTTACATCTACCAAGCTTCACCTTGGTTGAAAGTGGTTCAAGTGCCTCCCTGTTAGTTTTTTCCAAAATCTCGCTCCTCGAACTAGCATCATCATGTTATATGCAGCAAAGAACTTTGCCTTCTTGTAACACTCATCCACATAATCGTATGCATCCTCATGCCTATGATTTAAAGAAGAAATGGCATGGGTTAGGGATTCCTGTAAGCTGCCACCTCCTATAAATACAATCTTTCTTGAAAACATCCATCATCTCATATCTAGTATCACCATTCTATATCACTTGGCAATTAGTCGAACAAAGTTTATTTTATTCCAACCTTTTTATGATTCTCAGACTACGGTACCTCCTCCGTCAAGCACATGCATCCTTTTGTGTATACATCCTTGTCATTATCATTTTCCTCACCTCTTCCAACATACTATAAATGGACTTACGCCCAGCGCCTATGATTCTTCTGTTGAATGCCTCATATAAGTTGTTATATTTGATCTCAGTGGTGAAAAAAGCCCTAAACCAGTGCTTTGGCTGTGTTTGAACCAAGCCATAATACACAGCAGGATTGATTTTCTTCAGTGCTTGAGCGTGTTTATCATACTCTACCATAGTGTGTTCTTAGCACATTGCCAAAACAATCTTTGCATCTGTATCTTCTTGTACTTCTTGCCCCAATCGGCATAAGTATGTCTAGCACACATTCTATACTCAACTGCATGAATAACTCAGCCACGACTTGTAGAGGGCCCTACAAAATATGATTCAAATGAAAACAACACAATACAAGTGTGATCATTTAAGAGGCATAACAATAAAAAAAGAAATAAAGACTTAACTTTTGCTTGTTACTAATTATGACCCAATCTCGTCCATATGTGTTTATAATGTTGAGGTCCCACATCACATTTTTCAAGAACCATGTCCAAGTGTCTTCTCTCTCAACTCTGACAATTGCCATGATACAGGGAACATATGATCGTTTGTATCTCTTTCAACAGCACATAAGATCTCTTTTTACAAATTCTCCTTAAAAAGCAAGTATCTAACCTTACAACTTTCTTACATCCACCAAAGAATCCTTTTTTTGTATGCAGTAAAACTGATGTACAATGTCTCAAACAATGCATTTGAGTGCATGTTGGGCTTTTAAACTTTCAATGTAACAGTTTTCCAAAATTTGTTTCCCTAAGCTCCTCTACATAATTCCAGAACTGTAAAGGCAAGCAACTTAACCTTAGTACATTGATTCATACTTATATTTAAACCCAATTGATCCTTGATAAGCTCCTTCAAAGCAATGGTTTTATAATTGGCATTGTTTTAATTGTACCGAGATAGTTCTTTACCGACGAAAAACTGGTGATCCTTTTATTATTGAAGCTAAAGCTACATGTATGTTCTTCGTGGTATGTCTTCACATGAAATAATCCAGTTCAAACATCAAAAGATGCAAAAATCTTCAAAAGACAATTTTCATCAATGCATTTAGCTTTGGCAAATTTCTTTTCATTCTTAATAAATTTTATCTCTCTACACTCAATCACTCAATAATCTATGAGAGCATTTTTTAAATTTCCTACCATCATAAAACTTCATAGACGTAGTAAAAACATGAGCTGCATAGTCAGGACCATACCTTAAAAACATGCTTCTCCTTCTTGTCATATCGTCATCTTCTCGCTCTACATTAGAATCCAAACTCTCATCTCTATCTCTTTCTAAATGTTTGGTAACCAGCTTCAACAATAACCTGATCAAATTATTGGGGATTAGATGATTATCTTATAGATTGCTGGGATATTCATACAACTTACATGAGTGGTTTTGCTATAATCTCTAATCATTTGTGGCCATTCCTATGGAGTTCCCTAATGTTCTTCCTTCCTTCTACAAGATCCTCATCATCCTTATCCTCATCATTAGTTAAGAACTTTGCATCAACTAGTAAATCTGAGTGTTCATTATTTGAATAAATTTCCTCACCCTAACCAATACCCTCATCATCTTGAACCATAATCTAAACTAGCACCCTCGCTGGCACCCTCATCATCTTGACCAATACCTTGACTAGCACATTCACCTACCTAATCGTCAAAATATTCTCCATAATGCATAGAAAAGTAGATCGACAACGTGCTATCATTAAATATGTATTTCAAACCATTTTCTGGATACTTCCCAGTAAACTTAAAATAAAGCTTTTCAAATTTACCATTTATCTCATTCTCGATGTTTGTGATGAACCTTTCTTAACTCATTGAGCTAATATCTACGTGTATTAAATCCATCTTCCCCCCAACATATTCAAGCTTTGGGCATTAGACTAATCTTTCACCATGGAAAAGGCAAACCAATGACTAATTTGTCCTCATCTCTACCGTATACAAAAAGACAACATATATACTACACAGACACGTAACGAAGGGTGAACATAATAACACACATGAAGACAATTTACCACAGACATTCTGTATTAATAGTATAATTAGAAACTCTTTATGATCAAATATTTAAACCTCTCAATGACATCCTTAAAGTATTGGTTATTCTTTTGTGCGTGTATACCTGCAATTTCTTTAATTTTATTGAAAATTGGAAGTAATAAGCGACATGTCATATGGTGGAGAGGGTTCATGAAATTCACAATTTAAACGGATATGATGTAGTTTAATTATCACGTGAACGTGAGATTTGTAGAATATCTTAAGTTCTTTTTTGCTGAATATCTTGAGTCTCACTCAAAGGACTTTAGAGCATCGAAATGACTTAGTAAATTCTCACATGTTCGCATAAACCATCGTTCATGGATCAAAATTTTCGACAAAAAAGCATCTTTCAAACTTCCCAACATAGAAGTGTTGAGTACAATAATGGAAAATGAGAAATTCAAGCCATGTGACCCCCTTTTACGATGCTGATAGCACCAACAAAATGTTTCCTAGAAAAAAGAATAGCAAATGCGAACAATTGTCCTTAAAGCCCTCATATATGAATAGAAGTTCAAAGACGAAAATTTTCCAGCAATTTCATCCTTGAACTTTTGTTGGAAAATTCTAACCCTAAAGGTATAATGATGTAAGAAAATTATAAAAACACACATGAAGACGATGAATCTTTTCATCGCATTCGAGACCAGGACAACATACCTTTATGTCACGTTCGTTGAGTGGCAACAACACAAGCAAATTGGGACCACACACTTGGTCGTTTTCGTTGCAAAATCTCGAGATCGAATCGGTCACGACTAGGATTGGGATGGGTAAAGGTGTAGGAGTGAATGGGGGAGCCAATTTGATAAAAGAACAACTTGGGCTTAAGTGAAATCATTCGAATCCCTAACCGAGAAAAAAGGCAAATTTGAAAAACCCTAACGGAGATTTATTTAACTAAAAAAACCCAAATCTGAAAACACGCAAATCGTTCGACTCGGGTTTGGCTAGGGTTTATTTGTGTTGGAACGACATTGAGGGATTTTTTAACATTAGGGGATCTCTTTTTTTTTTATCCGGGAAAACATCACTGTTTTGATCTCTGGCGTCCACGCCAGCACCAGCCATCTATCGATCTGGCCATGTAGGATGGCCAGCGTTAACTGGGTATCCAAGTAAGCATTTTTCGGGAAAAATTGCCCAGGATAACTAAATTGGCAAATCGTCAAAAGGTTTATAACTAAATTGGCAAAATTGAAAGATTTAGGACTAAATTGGCCATCGTACAATAGGTTTTGACTTTTTAAACAATTTTTCCCTTAATAGTGGGAGATGTTTAGTTTGAAGTTTAAATGTTTTAGTTTTATTTGCACGTTACTAGATCACATCTCTTGTAAACTTTTACATATAGGAGACCCAAAGATAATCTAAGCTTTCACAAGGAATTTTGACCTTGTTGGAAAATTTATATGGCATCAGAGCATATTATGTTATTTCATTGCAATATTTAGTTCAGTGATATGGTTGCACATAGAATGTGAAATCAACATCGCGAAACCGATGAGGCCATGTCGATAAATAGGATAGTGAACTTTCCGAGTGAGTATTCCATCTAGCAGAGCAAATTATTCTCTGGTTACGTTGAAATTTCTTGGGGCTTTATGACGATGGACATGGGATAGAATGAGAACTGATGGAGCCAATCACGAGTAAAATGTGGATGGATGATGTGTGTGGAAGAGGAGTGCTCCGCACCAACATGAGCTAGAAAAGTCGAGGATAACATATGGGAGGAGAGAGTTCCGTTCACTTGGTTACGCCTCTGTAACTAGTCTTATTCTTCAATTTAAATGGATATGATGTAGTTTAATTATCATGTGAACGTGAGATTTGTAGAATATCTTAAGTTCTTTTAGCTGAATATCTTGAGTCTTACTTAAAGGACTTTAAAGCGTCGAAATGACTTAATAAATTCTCACACGTTCACATAAACCATTGTTCATGGATCAAAATTTTCGATAAAAAAGCATCTTCCAAGCTTCCCAACATAGAAGTGTTGAGTACAATAATGGAAAATGAGATATTCAAGCCATGTGACCCCCTTTTACGATGCTGATAGCACCGACAAAATGTTTCCTAGAAAAAAGAATAGCAAATACGAACAATTGTCCTTAAAGCCCTCATATATTGTCGCGACCGACCTCCCCAGCCTTTTAGAATAACGTGTTAAAAACAAGGGGCTCGCCTTGGTACATGCTAAGTCTAGGTTCAGACTTAACTCGGCTCTCCCAAGCCCATATCATATCGCGACTTAAGGTTTAAGTTTTTTAACATGTAGGTGATTTGCATGCGGAGTCGCCACTAATCGCCTTTGGGGTAGGTTGATTAGAAACCCAAATAGGGTGACGGAGAATCACCCTATTCCTCTGAACTAGAGATTAACTCAATTGGGGACTTGGTTACATTAGTTGGATAACTAATGCCCTTTCGGTACCATTTTACCCTGTTCATTTTTTGAAAACATTTATCAGGCAGTTTGGATTGATTTTAGGACCTTTCTCCTAACATGTGAGGTGATCAAGCGAGTGCATAATCAGAAGCGATCAGCAATCAGGAACACAAGTCATGCAGCCTAGGATTCTAATCCTAACTAAGCGATGACATTCAAAATAATACAGCTCATGCAATTGTATTAAAACATGCATACTAACTACATTACGGTAATTAAAAAACATGCAACATGCTATCGTGCAATTCAAACTTATTTAATTTAAATAAAACCACAACATGCATAATTATAAAGGATTATAACATTCAAATAAGTCATAAAAAAAAAAAAATTTTTTTTTTTTTTTCGAAAAAAAATCGAGATGAAAAACAAAATAAAAAAAAAATATAAACATTTTAAGAAATTTTTAAATTTTTTTTAAAAAAAATAAAATAAAATAAAATAAAATAAAATAAAATAAAAAGCGGAAAAGGAAATAAAAAGAAAAGAAAAGAAAAAAAATTTTTAAAAAAATTTATATATAAAAAAAAAAAAAAAAAAAGAAATAAAAAAAACCATTTTTTAAAAGTTTTTTTTTAATTTTTTTTTAAATTTTTAAAATTTTTTTAATAAAATAAAAGAAAATCCGGTCGGGTAATGCCTGTCGGACGGTCCGAAATAAACGGATCCGATCCGGCGTTGACCCGGGTCTGATCCATCGATCCGGGCCCGGATCGGTCAACGGATCCGACCCGTGGACCGGCCGGATCTGACCGATCTTGGCCCGACAACGGATCCGGGAGAGGCGGCCCGAGGCGTCACGGCCCGACCTGACCCCGGGACTCGGATCCCCACCCTCCGATCCGGGTCGGTCGGGGATCGACCCGAGTCAACGGATCCGACCCCGGCGTTGACCTGGCCTGGATCTGCTGATTCGGCCGATCCGACCCGACCAACAACCATGGGGAGAGGCGGCGGCGAGGCAAAATTGGCCGTCACGGCCGACCTGCACCCGCGCCCGCCCTCACCGACTCCCCGACACCCCCTCGACAATCCTCTCCACCCTCCTACCTCGTCGTCCGACCGCCGTTAAGCCGTGGCGACCAGCATATAAAGTAAACCATTGGGGAATATTGTCGAGCAGGGTGGGGAAGCGATGAAAAGCGGAACTGGCCTCTCCGTGAGCGAAATCGACTCGAGACGCCTCGCCTGCGGTGGCCCCGCCGCAGACTGAAGGGCGGCGGCATCGACGAGACTCGCGATGAAAGCGGCCGTGGTGACCCCGGCCACGAGCAAAAGCGAGGCAAAACAGAGGCTCGGGCCGAGGGGAGGCTCACCCGTGGAAAGCGGTCGTCACCGGGGCTTTATCCGATTTTTAATAATTAATTTAAAATAGATTATTATATTATTTATTATTATTATTCATTATTATTTTTTTTAATTAACATTTTAATAGACCCTATTAACACAAATATGCCTAATTTCTATATGCAATGCACTTAAATAGAAATATTTTTTGTTTTAGGAATTAAAAAAATTAATTCCTAAATTTTGCATAATTAATTTTGGGCAAATTAAAAATAGGTGTCAACAGCTGCCCCTCTTTGAAGGTGAGTTCGCAGAGTTTGAGCTCGCAGAGGTTACGTTCAAAGATAAAATGACACCTAAATCTGGCCCATGCATGCTCGATGAATGTTATTTTTGGGAGATTGTGAGTCTCATTTTTATGATGCAATAAGATGATGCATGCTAAAGCAAATAAAAACATACCTGGGGCTACTTACCTTGCCGAAGGGTAGAGTAACTCCAGATAGTTGATATTGCGGGTCAAGGACTCGAACCTTTCTTCTGTCACCTTGACTGGGGAAACCACTTGCACAGGACCCGAACCTTTCTTCGGTCGCTTTGGTGGATTTCGTTTGTCGAGGACCCGAACCTTTCTTCGTCGCCTTTGACCGAGAAATCGCTGCTCAGACCCGATTCTTTCTTCTACGCCTGATTGATTTCATTAAATCACGGACTAATCTACCTTTTCTTCTGCTAGTAGATCGGGAGAAATCACTTACATAGGACCCGAACTTTTCTTCGGTCGCCAGTTGGATTTCGTTCGTCTAGGACCCGAACCTTTCTTCGGTCGCCTTGACTGTCTGGATTTTGTCTAGGACCCGAACCTTTCTTCGGTCGCCTTTACTGTCTGGATTTTTGCCAAAGTACCTGGGAGTCTTTGCCCAAGAATTTGACGGTTTGCCTGCTGGGTCCTCGCCATCAGGTCTTGGAAAGCTCAAACGATGAGCACCTCGGGGTCCTCGCCCGGGGATTTGGTTTGAACAGAGGGAGTCAGGTCCATGCTCAAAAGGGTGAACAGAGGGGGTCATCCAATGTTCAAAGGGTACCATAACAATTATAGGTACATGGATTTTTGGAACCGTGCATGAGTAGAATATACTTACCGATACGCCCTCGCCTTTAAGGGCGTGTCTCTGTCCGACAAGTTTTTCTTTGTGCAAACATATATGCATTCATTGAAGGAATAGACAAATGAGGCTATTCTTGAATATTGTACGAAATATCTTGACCAGCTAGTCAAGATGCATTTCATTTTCAAAGAAACACCCGGTTTACCTTTTGGGTAGTTTGAAAAGCAATCTGATGATTTTGAAATCAGGTAAGGGTAGAATGTACTTACCTGGGCACGTTCCCGGAGGTTTGATGTATCCTCTGCTGAATAACCAACCTTTTTCGGGGCATCTCTATTGGGATGATAATGAGGGCTTTTCCAGTGCCCGAATTTTTGTACTCCATCACTGGGGATTAAAACTCTGAGCTGTCAAAGATGATTAGCACAAACATACATGCATTCATCAGGGATAGACAAGCTGGGTTGTTCCAGAGTGTGCATTTGAGGGTTCATGCATGATGATTTTTACCATGTTTGCATCACCAAAAATCCACCGAGGGTTAATCAAGACAATTTTTCGCAAGGTGGACTTTCTCAAGATGATGAACGAGTGACTTTCAGTCAGAGAGGACTTTCCACTCGCTCTCATTGAAAAGGGCTGTTTGTCCCGTCCATTAATGCAGAGCATCGAAAACACTCAATCTGACCGCTATCACATCAACAAGGGTCTGAGTTTTCTCGCAAGCGGTACGACACTGCCAATCTGAGAGGTCTTCTCCAGGGTCGTAATGTAGGCTTGGTCAATGGCTTAACAAAGGTGACTGTTCAAGTCAAAGCCATGAAAGAAAATATTCTACAATTATCTCCGGGTTCACAAGTCAAGAACCCTGCAAAAGAGATAAAAATAGTCTTGCTCGCACCTCCTTGAGTATTGTTTATAAACATTTGAAATCCAGCGTTAATTCAAATGACCCAATCAGAAGAGACTTTATGAGGGATGTAACATGGGCTTGGTTTAAGGGTTGAGGAACGAAATAATCGTTAGGCTCAAAAATGTGTGTAAAGGTGAGAATTGATGATCCTATTGGCATTGTCACCGGTCTTCCTTCCCACTATCAGGATCCTTGTGGAAGACTTCATGGGTAAGCCTGTGTTTTAGCATTTTTGACAACTTCTTCTGGAGGAGTTTTTGGAAATTAGGGACTCCTTTCTCTTTATCTTTTTCATCGTTTTTCTTCTTCTCCATTTCTTCTTTTCTTTCTTTCTTCTTCTTTATTTATGGGCATTGGCCTTGCTTTTACCAGGCACACTGCTTTTTCATGCCCCTGTTTTTCAGCATTTTTTTTTGCTGTTCTTTTGGTGTTGTCAGGACTAGCCTGAACAAGATTGAACAGAACAATGTTTTAGGCTCTTGGAGTCTTCATCTTCATTCGGCATTTGGGACAGTGATGCTCACACTGTGATGACTTTTGCCTTGCCCCGGTGTGGGGGATGATCACCAATTGGGTTCGTACGAAATGAAATTGCTGGCTCAATTGGGCTAGCAAAGGATATAAGTGTATGGGATAGAAGAAAAACTGCTCTACATCATCCTAGGGCACTTAAATTATCGCGAGAGTTCATCTGCAATAAAAACACTCAAAGGTTAAAGCAAGTGAAAGCAAGAAAATTTCTATACATCTTTTCGCCTTTGTGCGAAGCTGTTGCAATGGATGATCATAGAAAATTTTAGATATTACAAACTCTTCATCCTTCTTGTCTTGTTCAAGTGAAAACATCATCATTCATCAATAATATCATTGGCATTCGGCAAGCATTAGTTTGTTGCTTCTCTTCCGACAAAGCCCTCTTAGTCTTGACGTCCTCCGCCGTCGATGATGTGCTTTGTATTGGAGGACTCCTCACGAGGACCACGGGTTCCATGAAAACAGCGAGGTCGGGCCATGAGGGCAAAGGACCGAAAGGAAGGGATGTTTTTCTTGTTTCCTCTGAGTTTGAATTCATCCCGTGAGGCTAATTTGCCTCAAGCTGCCCCAATGTGGGGTGGTTCTTGACAGGGGTAATTTGAAAGAAATCTCTGAGTGTATGGGCTCAAAAATGGTTAAGCAAAGGATCAATGGTAGTGTATGGGGCAGAGAAATGAACTGCCTCTCGTCACTTTGGCTACCGTACCTTATCAAAAATCCCTTCACCTTGTAGAAATGAAACTCTTTCACTCCTCTTGCAAGAGTTTGGTACGTGATAATGTGTATAGACCAAGGGTTGCCTCTCATCATCCTGACACACCTCGTTCAATACACCAGAGCAGTTCAACACCATTCATCGAATTGTCAAGATTTTCACATGGAATTGGTGAATTAAACAGGCAAAATTACCCTGCAAGAGTCCCTTCCCTGTAATGCATTTGAGGAAGAAAATAGTATCCATTTTCTTTAATTATTTCTTCCTTCTTGTTTCCTTCTACTCTTATGAGAAAAGTTTCTTTTAGAGAAAGAGATACTTACCTATGCTAGGACAACGGGGCATACCTGCAAGGTAATAAGAAAGATCGCGTTAATGAATGGGCTTTTTAAAGGGAAGGAATTGGAAACGATACAACATTACCCTTCATGATTCCCTTCATTGGAGATTTGACTGACAACTCGCTTGAGTTTCCTCGGATGTCAGTGATTTCATTCTGACAAAAACATGAGCTTATGTTAGAAGTGAGATGATTAAGGGGAAGTTGAGAACGATACAGATTACCCGTCTTCCATTTTGCCTTCAAAGCTAGTAGAGTCTTTTCTCCTCTTTACTTTGTTCAGCCTTCTCTGCCTCAGTCTGCTTCTCCCTAAACTTAAGCTCGAAGCTCGAATGAGATCCTCTATAATTAAAGGTGTCTTGAACTGGAAAGTCCTATTGTCGGCGCATGCTATGCTAACTCGGATCTGGCATGCTAAGGCATTTCCTGAAAATCCTCTGATTCCGGACATGCATAGGGTATGTGCAATTGCTTGCATGAGGATCTTCGCAGCAAAGCTAATCTCTACTTTAAAGGTTTTTGACTGATGTGCAATTGCGTGACTACTCTTTTTGAGATCAATGGTTGGCGTGATCAGCCTAATTCTCTACTTTAAATGGGGATCTTTGACAGCAAAGCTAATCTCTACTTTAAAGGTCTTTGACCGATGTACGCGTGACTACTGTTGAGACGTCAATGGTTGGCAGGATCAGCCTTGGCACAATTCCGGACATGCACAGGGTATGTGCAATTGTTTGCATGGGGATCTTCGCAGCAAAGCTAATCTCTACTTTAAAGGTCTTTGACCGATGTACGCGTGACTACTGTTGAGACGTCAATGGTTGGCAGGATCAGCCTTGGCACAATTCGCACATGCATGGGTATGTGCAATTATTTGCGTGGGGATCTTCGCAGCAAAGCTAATCTCTACTTTAAAGGTCTTTGACTGATGTACGCGTGACTACTGTTGAGACGTCAATGGTTGGCAGGATCAGCCTTGGCACAATTCCAGACATGCATAGGGTATGTGCAATTGTTTGCATGGGGATCTTCGCAGCAAAGCTAATCTCTACTTTAAAGGTCTTTGACCGATGTACGCGTGACTACTGTTGAGACGTCAATGGTTGGCAGGATCAGCCTTGGCACAATTCCAGACAAATTCTCCAACAAGGATTCTTATTAATAACTTTTCTGCCAATTCCCTTGTTATCAATCAGGGCATAGCAATTATTTCAAGAGTAGTACTTCTTCACAGCATCCGAGTTGACCGGATTGGAGAATTGGCGTCCATCCATTTCAGTCAGAATCAAGGCTCCTCCCGGGAGTGTCTTTTTCACGACATAGGGACCTTTATAGTTCGGAGCAAATTTGCCTCCAAGTTCAGGAGGTAATGGTAGTACTTTCCTTAAGACAAGGTCACCTGCTTCGAAGTGTCTTGGGCGTACTTTTCGGTTAAATGATCCGCTATTCTCTGTTGATAACATTGTCCGTGACAAATAGCTTTCAAACCGCTTTTTCATCAATCATATTTAACTGCTCCAATCTTTGCTGCTTCCATTCCGCTTCAGACAATTTCACATGGGATAAAACTCGGAGCGAGGGAATCTCTACTTCAATTGGCAAAACTGCTTCCATGCCATATACTAGAGAAAAAGGGGTTGCTCCAGTGGATGTCCGGATGGATGTTCGGTATGCCATCAATGCAAAAGGCAATCTTTCATGCCAATCTCGGTAGTTCTCAGCAGTCTTGGCTAAGATCTTCTTAATGTTTTTGTTAGCGGCCTCAACAGCTCCATTCATTTGGGGACGATAGGGAGACGAGTTCAAATGGCGGACTTTGAATTCATTGAGCAAATCATCAACAAACTTGTTATTCAGATTTGTCCCATTATCAGTAACGATGGCTTCAGGGACACCATAACGGGCGATTATATCTCGCTTAATGAATTTCATCACATGCCGAGCAGTGACATTAGTATATGACGCGGCCTCGATCCATTTAGAAAAATAATCAATTGCGACCAAGATAAAACGATGCCCATTTGATGCTTTCGGATTAATTGGGCCAATCACATCAATGCCCCACATTGAAAATGGCCACGGTTCTGACAACTGATGTAGCTCAGTAGGTGGAGCGTTTATCTTGTTTCCGTGGATCTGACAACGATGACAATTTCGAACGTGTCGGATGCAATCACCTTCTAAAGAAAGCCAGTAATAACCCAATCTGGTTATTTTCCTAGCCAACATGTGTCCATTCATGTGTGGACCGCATACTCCTTCATGCAATTCTTGCATGATTTTGCGCCGCTCAATCGCATCCACGCATCTTAGCAACATAGAGTCATGGGATCTCTTGTACAATTTCTCCCCGTCGACAAAGAACTTCGTTGCCATCTTCATTATATATTTCCTGTCTGCAGAGGTAATTCCTTCAGGGAATTGTTGTTCCCTGATGTAGTTCATGATGTCATGGTACCAAGGTTTACCATCGTGGTTCTCTAGTCACAAATCATGCAAAGAGCCGGTTTGGTCAGGACATCAATCTTCAAAGGTTCCACTTCCAAACCATTGGTAACCTGTAGCATGGATGATAGCGTAGCCAACGCATCAGCAAATTGGTTATGAGATCTAGATAGGTAATCAAACGAGATCTCATCGAATTCCGAAACCAACTCGTCCAGATAGTCATGATAGGGTATTAGTTTAGCATCCCTAGTCTTCCATTCTCCGACGGTCCGAGTATGATTAAGGCGTAATCACCAAACACCTTTTAATTTGGCGATTTTCATATCAATTGTTGCTTGTGCCGAGAATACATGCTTCATACTCGGCTATATTATTGGTACAAGGAACACCAATTTTGCAGCCACAGGATAGTGCTGTCCATCCGAGATATCAAGACCGCCCCAAAGATGCGAAACCGATATAGATTTACTGCTCCATCGAAAAACATGGTCCACGTGTGTTCCTCCGTTGATAAAATGCGATCATCTGGGAGATTATCCTCATGTATTTCTCCAGGGCATTCAGCCAGCATATCAGCGATCACTCGACCTTTTACTGATTTTTGTGATGACATCTGAATGTCAAATTCAGAAATTAGAATTTGCCATTTAGCTAATTTTCCCACTAACGCTGGTCGATTAAGCAAATACCGACAGGGGTCATTTTCAAATACGAGGAACGCCCTCGATGGTGCAAAGTATATTGTCGGGCCTATGCAAAACCCACACCAATGCGACACATGTTTTTTCTGATTCGAATAATTTTGTTCCGAAATGGTGAATTTCTTGCTCGATAATAAATGGCTCGCTCTTTTCCATCATCGGGGTGGCTCAAATAATAGGGCTCCCAACGATTCACTATGAATCGTTAAATAGAGAGTTAGAGGATGCCCCGCAACCGTGGGACTAGTACCGGGGACTCATTAAATATTGCTTCAGCTTTTCAAATGCTTCCCGACAGTTTCATCCCAATTGATTTGGGCGCCTTTCCTAAGTTTGAAGAAAGGTCGCAGCTTCGTAGAGTTGGGAGATGAACCGAGCAATATAGTTCAACCTTCCCAATAGGCTTCCTCGACCTCTTTTACCGTGGACGGGGTTGTAATTCACATATTGCTTTGACTTTCAAGGGTCAACCTCAATTCCTTTGCTACTCACGATAAATCCAAGTAACTTACCGAGGTTGCTCCAAAATGCACTTTGCGGGGTTCAGCGTAATTTGAACTCACGCAACCGCTAAATAGTTTCTTCAAGGCTTCAATATGATCTTCCACACCTGGTCTTGGCGATCATGTCATCGACATAAACCTCAATTTCTTTGTGCATTAGGTCGTGAAAGAGAGTGACCATAGCACGCTGGTATGTTGCCCCGCATTCTTCAATCCAAAAGGCATAACTCAGAATGAAAGGTCCCCAAGGAGTGATGAACGCGGTTTTCTCCTTTGTCCCGATCATTCATCCTTATTTGGTTGTACCCAGAGAATCCATCCATGAAAGAAAATATTTCAACCCGGCAAAGGCTATCTACAAGGACATCTATGTGAGGAAGTGGAAAGTCATCTTTCGACCGGCCTTGTTCAAGTCGCGATAATCCACACAAACTCGAATTCGACCGTCCTTCTTCTTCTTCACCGGTACGATATTTGCTATCCAATCGATATTAGAAACCTCGATGAACCCAACTTTCAAGAATTTCATCACTTCTTCTTCGATCTTTTTCGACAGCTCGTGCTTGGTCCTTCGTAGCCTTTGTTTTTGGGTGGCATGTCGGGATTGGTAGGCAAGTCGTGCTTTCGATAACCGAGGATCTAATCCTAGCATATCGTAATAAGACCATGCGAAGACGTCCCCGTATTCCTTAAGAAGAGTTGTTAGTCGATGGCTTTCTTCGTGAAGACCGCCCCAATCTTTACTTCTTTTGGATTCTGAGTATCGCCCAAATTGACGGTAATGGTATCTTCGACTGTAAGGGGCTTGATCCGTTCATATTGCTCCCAACTTCTTTGGATTTCAAAGAGGGTCATCGCTGAATCGCCGAATCACCATCGCCAAGATTTTTACCTCGCCAGCCGGATCGCACTAACTCCCTTGCAAGCCGCAGGATCATGCCTGAAACACAAGGTAAATCGATCAGACAAACAAACAGGGATAAAAATTTTTTGTTCCTTTCGTTTTGAAACATTTTTTCGAAAACCTTATGAGATTTTTTAGAAACGAGGAAGCATGGGGTAGACCGGCCCTCGTAATACTTTCCTTTTTTTCGTGGTCGATATCATCAACGGGCCGGTTTAGTGTACTACCTCATGCCCTCAAAACATCATTTATTTATAATACAAAAATTTACAACCTCAAAAGAGGGAAAGTTTGAAAAGACACTTCTTTCAACATAAACAACATAAAAAGAAACAAAACACAAGGATAGCCCCTTTTCCGGGGGTTCATGCAGGAAGAGGAAGAGGAATTCTACTCAAGCGGGCTTGCGCCCAATCCCTCCAATCGGTCCTTCGCCTATTGCACCCACCTAAGAAATCTTCCAAATCATCGCTCCAGAATCCAGCCCATCGACCCTCTCTTCATTGGTGTCGCCTTTTTCCAAGTCGCTCCATCCACTAGGATTACCATTCGATCGCCTTCATAAAAAGTGGATGGCATCCGTAGTCAACGAATAGTCGAATTTACCACCGGGTTGGCCTGTGGTATCCATAACAGCTTTTCCTTTTGCGTGCCTTATCGAAAAACCTGTGGGCAGCGGTGCGGGTCGGGCACCACCAAAAGGTCATCTTCACCATGACACAGCCCACGAGCACGAAAAGTAAATGCCCCGCATCCAATAGGTCCCGAACCTTATTTTTCGTAGCATCGCAATCATCCAAATGAGTGCCCAACCTCTCCCGAAGTGAAAGTCACAAGACCGAAGGATCATAATTAATGAAGTACTCGTGGAGTAGGATGACTTGGCCTCCTTGTGATTAGTCCTTTTCGCAAAAGGATAGGGAATATGACATCCAAGGATTTGGGAGCTGGCGAATATCGCCGACATTGCCCCGCCATCGTAGGGAGTTGAAGGTCTCGCCAAGTTTCGCTGGAAAAGTTTCGACGATGAACCGCCTTTTTAGGACGATTTATCCGAGTCACCGCTTCCCGATCGGAAACCGGAAGTGACACGCCCGAGATTTGGCGAATAAGATCTCTAGCGACGCAAGTAATTCTACTAGCTCGCCTAATCGAACCGCAAACGCGTGAGTAAATCAAAGGGTTTGTACTGATTCTCGAGGTTGAGTCCTCGTGTATGGCCCCTATAAAAATGTCGCCAAATAGAGTGACCACCTTATCCAAAGACTTCTTCTCGTCCACAATCTTCTTCAATTGGTAGCTTGTCCGGTTCCGGCGTTGATTAACAACAACATTTAAGGGAAGCTTAGAGGAACTCGCTGGTTTGAACATTCTGGCCGACGCTTGATCCCCATTAAATCGCTCGAGGGATTAAGATAAATTTTTTCCTCCCCAGAATAATTTAGCAGTGACGGAAGGTTTCCTGGATATGGGGAGGTAACAAACCGACCGACCATCCATATGCCCCTTGCTGGTTTGTGGATTTCCTCCTCGATACCCCTGCACCAGCAGACGGTGATGTTTGGTGACTTGATAGGTTCTCGAATGCCCCGCCTCCTCTCGCCGAGTCCCTGACCTGGGGTGAAACCATTTCCAACCATGACTTTTCCTACCATGACGGAAGCTTTTGACATATCGGGGACAAAAGGAGAAGTTCCCCGATTACCATGAACAGTTGAAACGAGTTCAATGGATTGATAACTAGATTCCACCTTGCCGCTTGGCTCAACATACGGGATGGCGGTTTCCTGGTAGACTCGATGGTCTTCCTCTCCAAGGACAAAGAATCGCCTTTCCTTGGGCTACAAACTTTACACTTTGGTGAAGGCTAGAAGGTATAGCTCCAAAGAGAGTGAATCCAGGGACGCCCAACAGAAACTAAAAGCAAGGGATGTCCATTACTTGAAACAGATGCTGAATACTATTGGGCCAATTTGGACATCCAAGTCGATTTCTCCCACAAAGTCCTTTTTCATTCCGGCAAAAGCTCGAACAGATGTTTTGAGGTGCGGCTTAGATGTGTCCACATTAAGACGATGTAAGGTTGCCAAAAGCGATATTTAAAGCGGACCCATTATCTACCGTAACCCGAGCTACATGAGCATTTTTACATTTGACTTGAAATGTAAAGACCCTTGGTATGTCCCCTTCCTTCACCGGAAATTGCCTTTCCGAGAAAGTTATCCGATCCTTCAAAAGGATAGACCCCACAAATGCTTCCAAATTTGTCATGCTCAATTGTCTCCGCACATTTACTTCAATCGAGTACTTTCATCGTGGCTTTCGATGTTTCACGGACGCTTGAAGCGCTTCTAACAGGGAAATCGAGCGGCAACTTTCGTGAGTGATCCACGACGTTATATTCACTAGCCTTAATAATGGCCAGGAATTCTTTTGGCTTCCTCATCGAGACAAAGCTTCCGAGGTTGAGCATCCGCTTGGGCATACGCTCGTCCCGACCGTGATTAGGTCCACATCCAACAGAGGACCACGGACTCGCTACTGCCATTTTCATACCGGTAGGGCTGAGGTATTTTGATCACTACTTGTCTACCGGTAGAGGTACCTCAATTGTCGCCTCCTTCTTCACGCCCCGGCTATCGACGTAGGTTCGCTCACAAGCGTGGGGGTAGATTCACTTGCCTCAAAGATTCAAAGGCCGAGAGTTCTTTATCCCACCAATGATGACCTCGCAGATGGTGGCCACTATGCCGTACAGCTAGTATACACAATCAATCCTCGCCCGCCATGCCGCAACTCTTTCTTTCATTAGGGACAAGGGTAGGATTTCACCAAGAGATAATACCGCCTCACCGTAGCATTGTAAACATCAATGGTGTATACCCTCTCACTTCGATTCGAACAAAGATGAAAAATGGATATGACATTGATTCTGCTTTTCATGTTCGGGTAGCGGGTTGCTTTGAACATTCGGGTTTAGATGTCCGAAAGGAAAAGGCTTTGGTGTCAAGCAAGTTTTGATTTCGTGTTTGAGAGTATAATAAATATCCGTCGAATGCCCTACTTCACCCATATGATAGTCACATTTTTGACGGATCATAATTCAAAAAACTTTCCGAGTTGGGCCGCTTTTGGTTCAAAAGAGAGAAAGCGATTCTTCTTCCCGAGTATGGCCAGACTTGTGAAGGGGATCCGTGCAACGGAGTGAATTGTCTTTTTCTTATACCGCCTTGAGGTTGACGACTTGAGGTAGATCGCCGCCAAAGTGTTTACTTGACCGTCCGGGAGGATGAACGGTTTGAGTGTACGAAACGCCCTTCCGTGAGGGGCTCCTTCTTTTCGTGTATTCGGTCTTTGCTTGTAGACGAGGGGTCCGTGAAACCATCCATCACGCAATCCCATTTCAATTCGCTCTCCCACAGAACAAGACGATTAAGAGATTCAAAGAAGGGCACCAACCAAAGTGTCTATATTCATATGGGAGCGACTTTATGAACAACTTCACTTGTTCATGATCATGAGTTGTGGAGTAACCCGGGCGCCAAGTTTCTCCATCCGTAGCATATTCCTTGAAGGATTCACTCTTTTTTTTCAAAGGCGCTCCAAATCATCCCGAGTAAAGGTGACATCGAGGTTAAATTGATAACGCTTTGAGAAATGCATCAAGAACATCGCCCCGTGATTTGAAAGCATCAATATCCTTTGACATATACCATGTCGTGGCTGGTCCTGCTAAACTTGCCTCGAAAAGTCCGAATCATGAGGGGTTCATTATCAACGATCAAGGCCATCCGCACATGATACATGTGCAAATGGTGTCTGGGGCATGTGGTCCCATCATACTTTTCGAATTCCGCATCTTGAACTTCTCTCGTACTTTGACCCGCTTATATATAGACAGTCGAGCGGGACAAAGATTTTATGGACCTTGAGCTGTTTTCAAAGATCTCTTCGACTTTTGCAAGGCGCTTTGTCATGTTCTCACATCGGTGCAACTTCGATTCATTCAGCTTCCCGACAGCAAGGGGAAGTGGATCGCCCTCAGCAGAGGCATTTTGTCGTCACTAGCGTAGGCTTTATCTTTTCCTAGAAGGTGGGGACAACACCACTTCAACAAATGCAGCGCAAGCGTGAGCTTGCCCTGAATGGATTCCACCTGCTTTTGTAAGATTTTGAATTGCATTAAGAACCAACTTCATTTCCTCCTCCATGGTGTTGAGACGGACGCTTTCTTCGCCATTTTTATAACTACCGTGAAAAACGTTAAAATAAATGAGTATAATATTCAATTAAGAATCATTCCATAATCTAAAGATATCATTATTGCATAATTTATTTATTTGCAACAAAAAATAGAAAAGAATGAGAAAAAAAAGATTTTTATTAATATATATTACAAGCGGCGCCCCCGGTTCAACCCCGGTCGCGCCGGACCGCTTTCCCCATTCCCGATACCACCGGGCCAAAGGCCATGGTGGTGTCACGGGCGGACAAGGAAATTCATTTAAGGCTTAAAAAAAAAAACGCTGGCTAAATTAACATTAGTACAACCCAAAACGCTTTTACGATAAAACCAAAACCCCTAACATAACTACTAATAAAATAAAATACAAGGGCTTTTACAAAAAAAAAAAGCGGTCCTCCCTACTGCTCATTCTATAAACGATGGGGAAGCTACAGCCTCCCCGGTCGCTTATTTTCGCGGACAAGTCTCCGCAATAAGCGATCCTTTGTCCCCATTGTCCTTTCGAAATGGTCGATTTGTGTTTGACGACCGGGCTTGTTGGTCACATCCGGACTTTTTGGCCGGAGATCGGCCGGAATTTGGTGATGTACGATGTAGTATAAAGAAGCATGGTGAGCCTTTTCCCGTCCCTTCAATAGCTTGGGTACAAGAATGCTCTCGGGTTGACACCGAGTCCATTTTCTCCGAATGTCACGAATTTCCTCGGATAGTTGTAGTTCGAGCGGGTAAATCGAACTCAAAACATGTCTATCTTGAGGGGCGGTGGGGTTTCAAGGGCCCTCAGATCGGGCGGGCTACCCGGTAAGGGTAGTATGAAGTAATACCAGATAGACCAAGTAGCGGCACAGGGTTATGAAACCTGGTGGGGCGAAACGGGCCCCACCCTCATGGAACCACTTAGCATGCCACAAGAAAGCCTCGATCGGGGTTTTTCAAAAAGTTTATCCAAGTAGAATAATCTTTATGAGGGGTATTATTTTTAAAACTTCAAACCTTTGAATCGGATGCGAAAGTCATCTATTTCAAAAAGTCGCATGAGATGCCCAAATCCCCTCAAATGAGATAAAACCAAATTTGCAAAATCTCCGGGCGGCCCGATGATTTTATCATCATTTTGTTTAAAACGGTTTAAAGATAAAAATGTTTCGCCAAAACCGAAAGTTAACATAGCCCGAGCCAAGGGTAAATTTGTTTGGCCACATATGCAATCGAGGGGTTTATTGAATTTCATGATGGGGAAAAGGACACATCCGACAAAAAGCAAGGATAAAAATCTTAGCTTTTTGGATCATGGGTTGACTTTCAAAAAACGCCATTTAGGAAAAACCAGGGGCAGCAAGCATTGCAATGAGCTTTGACAACTCTTTTCACTGTTGCTATCGGGCCGCAAAAAACCGGGATAGTTCGGACAGAGGGGGCACACCCAAGAGTGGTTTGATGAGGTCGATCCCAAAGGCTTTCCAATGAGAGTGCTATATTCTTCCAAGGTCGGGGTCATTTCAAATTTACCAAATATGAAAGTGGATGTCTGTGGGCACCAGAAATGTCCTAATGCCTGCATCATGCCGGAATGGATGTTGATTTTGAGCAAGGGGAGTAGGCGACCAATCCTTGATTTGACATACTGCTGGGCATTTTGATCGAGTCGGTCCCACCATGCCAAAAGCTCTTCTTTAGGAGTGGGGACGAATTGGACATCAGCTCTTCCCATCGTGTATAGAATGCAATCAACGGAGTGACCTAATAATAACAAATCAATTGAATTAGTAGGCTGTATAATAATAATAAAATAAGAGGGGATAGAATGTATACCTTTCCTTGAACCATGGCAATCACAAAGACATACACATGAGGAGTGAGGCTCGATTTCTATCTAGACCGGCTTAGCAAAGTGAAATTGTGGGGTGCCCCGACCATCGCAGCCTCGCTGGTGTCAAGTCCTTTAAACCTCGGCCAAATCGAAAGGAACATCTTATAGTCACGCCGAATAGCGGCTAAAGATATTTCTTTACGATTTTTAGAAATAAATTTCGGGAAAAGAAAGGCAACCTCTACATCGCGGACTCGCTCGAGGTCGATCTTCTTAACACCATCCTAATGCCCTATCGCGCCCGGTCCGCAGCAGGTTGTGTGTGTGCAGTGTAGTGCTAAATCATTAAAACATGCGCAAAAAATTATAAACAATCAATTGGAACCTGCAAGAACAAATAACACCTTACTGTCAGGCTCATACCTGAAGTCCTTGCTGCCAAATAAAAATTATTTTGAACAGGGTATAAAAATTTGGCTTAAGTCCACTTTTAAAAAAGCAAGTCCCCAGCGGAGTCGCCAAATTGTCATGACCGAAACCCCCGAGCCTTTTTAGAATAACGTGTTAAAAACAAGGGGGCTCGCCTGGGTACATGCTAAGTCTAGGTTCAGACTTAACTCGGCCTCCCAAGCCCATACCATATCGCGACTTAAGGTTTAATTTTTTAACATGCAGGTGATTTACATGCAAGAGTCGCCACTAATCAGTTTGGGGTAGGTCGATTAGAAACCCAAATAGGGTGACGGGAGAATCACCCTATTCCTACGAACGAGAGATTAACTCAATTGGGACTTGGTTACATTAGTTGGATAACTAATGCCCTTTCTCGGTACCATTTTACCCCTGCTCATTTTTGAAAACATTTATCGTGCAATTTTGGATTGATTTTAGGACCTTTCTCCTAACATGTGAGGTGATCAAGCGAGTGCATAATCGAAATGATCAAGAATCGTGAACACAAGTCATGCAGCCTAGGGTTCTAATCCTAACTAAGCCAGATGACATTCAAAATACGGCAGCTCATGCAATTGTATTAAAACATGCATACTAACTACATTACGGTAATTAAAAAAACATGCAACATGCTATCGTGCAATTCAAACTTATTTAATTTAAATAAAACCACAACATGCATAATTATAAAGGATTATAACATTCAAATAAGTCATAAAAAAAAATTTCGAAAAATTTTTTTTTTTTTTTTTTTTTTCGAAAAAAATCAAGATGAAAAAAAAAAAATAAAAAGAAATATAAACATTTTAAGAAATTTTTTAAAATTTTTTTTTTTTTAAAAAAAATAAAATAAAAAAATAAAAAAAAAAAAATTTTGAAAAAAGGAAATAAAAAAAAAGAAAAAAAAATTTTTAAAAAAATTTTATATATAAAAAAAAAAAATGGAAAATAAAAAAAAAGAAATAAAACCATTTTTAAAAAAGTTTTTTTTTAATTTTTTTTAAAATTTTTAAAATTTTTTTAAATAAAAAAAAAAAAAAAAAAAAAAAAAAATCCGGCCGGGCTGGTCTGATCCGGGTCGGACCGGTCCGACCCGGTCAATCGGATCCGATCCGGGCGTTGACCCGGCCTGATCCATCGATCCGGCCGGTCGGATCGACCCGAGTCAACGGATCCGACCCGGGGCGTTGACCGGCCTGACTCATGATCTCGGCCGATCCGACCCGACCAACAGACCACGGGAGAGGCGGCCGGCGAGGCCAAATTGGCCGCTCACCGGCCGACCTGCACGGGGGCCGCCCCTCACCGACTCCCCGACACCCCGACAATCCTCTCCACCCTCCGCCCTCGTCGTCCGACCGCTGCAATTATAAACAATCAATTGGAACCTGCAAGAACAAATAACACCTTCTTTATCGGGCTCATACACAAGTCCTTGCTGCCAAACAAAAATTATTTTGAACAGGGTATAAAAATTTGGCTTAAGTCCACTTTTAAAAACGAAATTCCCCAGCGGAGTCGCCAGTCTGTCGCGACCGACCTCCCGAGCCTTTTTAGAATAACGTGTTAAAAACAAGGGGGCTCGCCTGGTACATGCTAAGTCTAGGTTCAGGACTTAACTCGGGCTCTCCCAAGCCCATACCATATCGCGACTTAAGGTTTAAGTTTTTTAACATGTAGGTGATTTGCATGCAGGAGTCGCCACTAATCAGTTTGGGGTAGGTTGATTAGAAACCCAAATAGGGTGACGGGAGAATCACCCTATTCCTACGAACTAGAGATTAACTGAATTCGGGGACTTGGTTACATTAGTTGGATAACTAATGCCCTTTCGTACCATTTTACCTGTTCATTTTTTTTTGAAACATTTATCGTGCGGTTTGGATTGATTTTAGGACCTTTCTCCTAACATGTGAGGTGATCAAGCGAGTGCATAATCGAGGCGATCGATCAATCGGGAACACAAGTCATGCGACCCTAGGATTCTAATCCTAACTAAGCGGATGACATTCAAAATACTGACACTCATGCAATTGTATTAAAACATGCATACTAACTACATTACGGTAATTAAAAACATGCAACATGCTATCGTGCAATTCAAACTTATTTAATTTAAATAAAACCACAACATGCATAATTATAAAGGATTATAACATTCAAATAAGTCATAAAAAAAATTTTGATTTTTTTTTTTTCGATTTTTTTTTTCGGGAAAAAAATCGAGATGAAAAAACAAAATAAAAAGAAATATAAACATTTTAAGAAATTTTTAAATTTTTTTTAAAAATAAGAGAAATAAAATAAAATAAAAAGCGGAAAAGGGCCCAAAAAAGAAATCCGAAAATTTTTTTAATAAATTTAATTTAAAAAAGATTATTATTTATTTATTATTATTATTCATTATTATTTTTTTAAATTTTAATTAACATTTTAATAGACCCTATTAAAAAATATGCCTAATTTCTATATGCAATGCACTTAAATAGAAATATTTTTTGTTTTAGGAATTAAAAAAATTAATTCCTAAATTTTGCATAATTAATTCCTCCCCACACGAGCTCGCATGTGATCCATTTCCCAGTTTAGGGCATCAAAAGATCTTTAGCAATAACGCAAGCGATCCCGGTCGATATCGCTCGATTAGTTAAATGTAATTACATTCCACGTCACGAAGAACAGGGCATTAAATAATCTAAATGCAGGGCATAATCACCTCCGGGGATACAACTATACATCGCCTCCTTAAATTCTTACACGGTCCTTTATGTGTCCAGCATTTTGGTCCTAAGTCGCACCTAAGATTAATTTCCCGATTTAAAAGTCCCCGCGGGCCCCACGCGCATGTGCAGGCTGTCGCGCTACCCCTTCCCACACACGAGCACGGTCAAAATTTTGTCCTTTTCTGAGAGGAAAAGAACAAAAATTAAAGAAAAGGAAAGCACGCGGGGACGTAAATATGGATTTAAGAATCAGGGTATTTATTAAGGCTCCGTTCGTTTGGCGAAAATATTCTTCTTTTGGAAAATATTTTCTTGGAAGTTATTTTCCGATTACTCTGTTTCCCTCACTCTCTCTCTACCATTACATTCTCTCTCTCTCTCGGTCTCCCGGGCCTCACGGCTTCCTCGCCCGGCAGCGGGGTTACTATTTTGCTCCTCGGTGAGGCCTTACTCCAGCTCACTCTCTCAATTTTTCTCTCTTTTTTCTCTTGATCTCTCTGCTCTCTCTTTTCTCTCTCGGTCTCTCAATCTCTGTTTTTTTTTTTTGAAAATGTGAGCCCTTTCACTCTCTCTCTCTACGGCCTTTTATAGGCGGAGAGCGTCGGCTCTTAGCTTCCCTCTCCCGTGGCGTCTGCGTGGCGATGGTACGGCGTTCACGGTAGCGACTTGCGGAGGCGGCGAGGAGGGTAGGAGCGAGGCGAAGAGCGAGGCGAGAGAGGATAAGAAATCGCAAAGAAGGCAGGGGCGTAGCGATCCGTGGCGTCATATCTAAGAATCAACTTCCTTTTCAACAGAAAACATTTTTCCTCCCATGGGCAATTTTGCTTTCACTTTGGGAGAAAATGATTTTCTCTTTGTGAAAAGAGGAAATCATTTTCCACAAAACAATGAAGGATTTGGGAGTGGGAAGGAAAAATTATTTTCCCCTCGAACATCGGGCCCTGAAAAACGCAAAAAATGTTTTCCGAAAGAATATTTTTCCGGCGGAAAAGGAAAAGAAAGGAACTCATTTGGAGGAAATAATTTACATGCCTTATTATAGGAGATCCGCACGATTTAAACGGATATGTAGTTTAATTATCATGTGAATGCGTGATTTGTAGAATATCTTAAGTTCTTTTTTTTGCTAAATATCTTTTTTTTTAATAATTAATTTAAAATAGATTATTATATTATTTATTATTATTATTCATTATTATTTTTTTAATTAACATTTTAATAGACCCTATTAACACAAATATGCCTAATTTCTATATGCAATGCACTTAAATAGAAATATTTTTTGTTTTAGGAATTAAAAAAATTAATTCCTAAATTTTGCATAATTAATTTTGGGCAAATTAAAAATAGGTGTCAACATATATGAATAGAAATTCAAAGACGAAAATTTTCCAACATTTTCGTCCTTGAACTTCTGTTGGAAAATTCTAACCCTAAAGGTATAATGATGTACGAAAATTTTAAAATGTAATCCACTCATTTAACGGATACCCACACGCAAAATGCGTGCACATATCCCACGTGCCCATATGAGCTTTTCAAGCAATCCATCTCTTGCCACGCAATTTCACTTCGTTTCCTCCCCACACGAGCTCGCATGTGATCCATTTCCTAGTTTAGGGCATCAAAAGATCTTTAGCAATAACGCAAGCGATCCTGGTCGATATCGCTCGATTAGTTAAATGTAATTACATTCCACGTCACGAAGAACAGGGCATTAAATAATCTAAATGCAGGGCATAATCACCTCCGGGGATACAACTATACATCGCCTCCTTAAATTCTTACACGGTCCTTTATGTGTCCAGCATTTTGGTCCTAAGTCGCACCTAAGATTAATTTCCCGATTTAAAAGTCCCCGCGGGCCCCACGCGCATGTGCAGGCTGTCGCGCTACCCCTTCCCACACACGAAAGATTTGTCAAAATTTTGTCCTTTTCTGAGAGGAAAAGAACAAAAATTAAAGAAAAGGAAAGCACGCGGGGACGTAAATATGGATTTAAGAATCAGGGTATTTATTAAGGCTCCGTTCGTTTGGCGAAAATATTCTTCTTTTGGAAAATATTTTCTTGGAAGTTATTTTCCTGAAAAACATTTTCTTGAAACACAATTTTATGGCATTCGGCTAAAATCTAAAAAAGTTTCTGAAAATATTTTCTGGTGTTCGCGACATTAATCCGGGCGGGCGTTCGGCGACGATGGCGACGGCGACCACCGCCGATGGCGGCGGCGGCCGTGGCGACCGGGACGGCAACGAGCGGCGATCGGCGGTGACCAATGACCGACGGCAACGAGCGGCGATCGGGCGGTGACCAATGACCGCGGTTGTGATTAGCGACCGGGCGGTGGTCGACGATCGACGGCGGACTGGCGATCGACAATCGCGCCACCAAAAAGGGCGACGGTGACGACGGGTGGCGGTCGGCGACTGGCGGCGGCCGACGATTGACGATGACCGGCAACCGACGATCGGTGGCAGCTGCCGGCGGCCGGCAACCAGCGGTGACGATCGGTGGCCGACAGCGGTGACGACCGGTGGCCGACAGCGGTGACCAGCGGCCGACGGCGGTGACCGGCAATCAACTTCCTTTTCAACAGAAAACATTTTTCCTCCCATGGGCAATTTTGCTTTCACTTTGGGAGAAAATGATTTTCTCTTTGTGAAAAGAGGAAATCATTTTCCACAAAACAATGAAAGATTTGGGAGTGGGGAAGGAAAATATTTTCCCGCCCTCGAACATCGAAAAACGCAGAAAATGTTTTCCGAAAGAATATTTTTCCGGAAACGAACACAGCCTAAGTTAACTCATTTGGCGCGAGAAATAATTTACATGCCTTATTATAGGAGATCCGGCACGATTTAAACGGATATGTAGTTTAATTATCATGTGAATGCGAGATTTGTAGAATATCTTAAGTTCTTTTTTGCTAAATATCTTAAGTCTTACTCAAAGGACTTTAGAGTGTCGAAATGATTTAATGAATTCTCACACGTTCACATAAACCATCGTTCATGGATCAAAATTTTCGATAAGAAAAGCCATATTTCAGGCTTCCCAACATAGAAGTGTTGACTACAATGATGGAAAATGAGAAATTCAAGCCATTTAACCCCTTTTTACAATGCTAATAGCACCGATAAAATGCTTCCTAGAAAAAAGCGGAGCAAATGCGAACAACTGTCCTTAAAGCACTCATATATGAATAGAAGTTCAATGACGAAAATTTCCAACATTTTCGTCCTTGAACTTCCGTTGGAAAATTGAAACCCTAAAGGTATAATGATGTAAGAAAATTCTAAAAACACATGTGAAGACGACAAATCTTTTCATCGCATTCAAGGCCAAGACAACATACCTTTATGTCACGTTTGCTGAGTGCCGACAACACAAGCAAATTGGGACCACACACTTGATCGTGTTCGATACGAAATCTCGAGATCGAATCGAGTCACAACTAGGATTGGGATGGGTAAAGGTGTAGGGATGAATGGGGAGGCCGATTTGATAAAAGAACAACTTGGGCTTAAGCGAAATTATTCGAATCCCTAACTAAGAATGTGACATTCCGAATTTCGACCCATTTTTGAGATTTATAAAACGTGTAACTCGTTAGTGTGTTTATATCAAAATCTCGCCTGGGTACTGATCACTCCCGGTTATTATTTTTAAAATTGAGATTTCGCTAGAATCGCATTCGATCGAATTCGGCCGTTATTTAGAGCTCAAATTTTAGTGTCGAATTTCTCGGAATTCCGGAACGAATTTAATTGGACGGTGTCGATATTATTGTGGCCAACCTCAAAATTGCCTAGGATAGGTGAAAAGTGAAATTTTGACTGGGTACAGATTTGGATTGGTAGACCTCTCTAGCGGTATGTTTTTATTAATGCCCTTTGGCTAAATCCTATATTATTAATTAGGATTTTTCAGAAATCGTTAAATCGTTTTTGGATTCGAATCGTGACCATTGGATCGCGATTATTGCGATTTGACTTTTTCTCTCTGTCTCCATGCCGGTCCCTCCCCCTCATGTGCTTGACACCACCTATCCCACCAGCCCCATCATTTCCCCTTTCTTTTTTTTTCTTTTTCTTTTTCTTCTTTCCTTTTCTTCTTTTCTTCTTCTCCTTCGCTGGTCTTCTTCTTTTCTGCTGCTCACCGCCGGCTTGTCCTCGCCTAACTAGCCACCGCCGAGCGCCAATCCTCCCCTCCGTGAACCACCCCTGTCCCAACTCTCCCCCTGGCCATGTGGCACCGCCCCTAGCCGCCCGAAACCTCCCATCGCCAGTTCGCCCAAGCTACATGCGAGAAGCACCTCTCGCCGGTCCGCCCACGCCCGCCCTCGTCGCTCCTTTTACCCTTGTCCAGGCTGCTGAGATCCTGCTGCCAACCTCCATTTTTCCTGACTCAGCCTCTAAAGCCACCGAACAGCCACCCACAACAGCTCCGCTCCCTTCGCCGCGCTCGTTCATCGCCCGTTCGCGAGTCATCGAGCCCGAGCTGGAGCAACCCGAGGACACCACGGACCGCCCTCGTTGCCTCCGTCGTCCTCGCATCGTCGCCGGCGTTAGCCAAGTAAGTTAACCCCTAATATCGTGTTTAGGGTGTTAAACTTGTTTAGGGTAGTTTAATTAAGATTATATTTAGTTAATTAGAATTAGGCGATAGGTTATCGATAATAGTTCGATAGGCTATTGTTGGATGGCGATAAGTTATCGCGAATGTAGTGATAGGTTATCGATTATATTATTATTGTTGATTATTTTATTAAATAGAAATATTTTCGGAATTAATTATTATTTTATTATTTTCGGATTTAAATATTAATATTTTATTATTAAATAATTAATTCCTGAAAATTAAATATTAGAATTTTGAATGATTTTCAATACTGAATTGTGACGCCAATGTTAGATTTACCGTATAAATTGGTATTTTTAGCAAATGATTTGAATGATTTTGATTCGAAAAATATTTCGAATTTTGGAAGAATAAATTATTTTTGGACATTATTAAATAATTAATTTCCATTGTTATTTATTATTATTTCGGAAGAATCTTGAATCTCAAATTATGATTTCCAGCTTGTATGGTGACGATTATGTCGTGAATTGTTGTATTAAATTAATTAGATGACTAATTGTTTTAAATGGAAGTTTTCAAGGAAAACTTATGTGATTTTTGGAATTAAATTATTTTGATTGTTATGCCAAGAAATGATAGTGATACTTTGTGGTTGATAAACGAGTTTGGCATCGAAGCTTGCAAGAATTAATTGACTGTTTGCATGTGTGACCACTTGGTTATTATGTGGCATTGTATAAGCACTATTCATGGACGCATGGGCTAATTGAAAAGATAATAATTGACCGGAATGCTTGTGTGCTCGTGTGGTCACACGTCAGAGCCGTCTTGTTGTAGATCGCTTGACGATACCTGATTTATCGGGGTCTTGCTGTAGATCGCTTGACAATACTCGATTTATCGGATGCCTGGAGATTATCTGGATTGCCGATACTCCGGATGCCTTGTCGCGACCCGAGGCTGGATTCGATGCTCCTTACATGATACCATCTTACTGTAGATCGTTTGACGTAATCGTCTCCGACAGGGCGGGACGGAGCCCGGTTATACCGATAGACTGCCATCTTGCTGCAGATCACTTTATGTGTAGTGGCCCCGAGGGAGCGTAATAACTGGATACGTGCGATGCATAGTGCTTGATTATGGGATAAAAACTGCTAGGCATGGTATAGGACGTGCCCAAATGGGTTTTACCTTATAATCGAGACACGCGCGACTGCGATGCATTAATGCATGGAAAAATCTCTTTAAATGTTTCGAGTTTGTGACATGTGCATTTCATCAACGAGTGTCCCAAGGCGAGGTAAAGACGCCTGTGGTTATTTAATGATGTGCTGTTGATGCTGTATTGCCTGGTTAGGGACCTCCGTGCGAGTTGGCCTCCTAAGCGGGGCTTAGGCTGTTAACTTATTGAGATTTTCGACTCATTTATTGTTGTTAATCACTTTTCAGGCCCTTAGCATGTTGATGCACCCAGTTGGTTCAGGGTGTTTGGAAATTGATTTTTGGAGTTCGATTTGTTGATGGAGTAGATTAATCCTAGCATTTGTCTTTTTGCTGGCTTTTGTGGTAGCGCCCGAAGTGGGCTTGTAAGTATGTTCCCAGGGGTTAGTCAAGTGAATATTAAAAAATGGCTTTTGTTATGACTGGTTTTCCTCTGTTATCCCTGATTTGATTATTGTTTGGGGTTCGTGGTGTTTGTGATCGTTTCCGCTCGCGTAATTCAAAGATTAAAAAAAAGGGTTGGCGACGAGTCATGGATCGTCGCATCATAACGACTATAGCAGGATGTTTTGTATCCATAGAGTTCGGAGCGTGACAAAGAAAAAAGCCAAATTTGAAGAACCCTAACTGAGATTTATTTAACTGAAAAAACCCAAATCTGAAAACATGCAAATCATTCAGACTCAAGCATAGCTAGGGTTTATTTGTGTTGGAGCGACATTGAGGGATTTTTTAACGATAGGGGCTCTCTTTTTTAATCTAGGAAAACAACATTGTTTTAATCTCTGGCGTCCATGTCAACGTCGGCCATCTGCCGGTCTAGCCACGTAGGACGGACGGCACTAACTGGGTATCCATGTAAGCATTTTCCGAGTAAAATTGCCTGGGATAATTAAATTGGCAAATCATCAAAATGTTTATGACTAAATTGGAAAAATTAAAAGATTGAGCATTGAATTGGCCGCCGTACAATGGATTTAGAATTTTTTGGACAATTTTCCCCTTAACAGTGGGAGATGTTTAGTTTGAAGTTTGAATATTTTAGTTTTATTTGCAAGTTACTCTATCACATCTCTAGTAAACTTGTACATGAGCTAGAAAAGTCGAGGATAACATATGGGAGGGGGTCTTGTTCACTTGGCTGCGCCTCTGTAACTAGTCTTATTCTTCAAGTCTTTCGTGTCCAGTTCCCTTAGTCAACTCGTGTCTTCGAGCAGAGGCGAAAGAGAAAGATCTACCGAAGGAAAGTGTTAGCCACCAACAACAGAAGAGAACAAAGCAACGTTGCTAACTTTCATAGGAGTGAAATCTTTAGAACAATCAAAAAGATTCTTGATGAGAATAACCTATATAATGAGTTCGTACCAATATGTTTAACAATTATTGCCAAATTTATTAATATCTATGCTTCTGTGACTATTCCATTCTCTCACCTTTAAATTCTTAACCTAGCAATATGAAAACTACCATTACTCCACCAAGCTTTGGGGAACTCCTGGTCCTTTGCTTATTGTGTGGAATAACGCTTACACACTAAAATTTATTGCGGCAACTTTGACAAATCAATCTCTTTATGACGTTGAAAAAAGGGAGTGATATTTGCACCACGTATTTGGAAAAGGAATAACATCAACATAGATTAAAAATAAATTCCACTATCATTAATATATGTGACCATTTGGACCGACACCGATATGGTTTCCAAATTTTTCTTTTGCAGCAAAAACGAGTAAGATTATTGAATTTGATGGCGAAATAGGAAATTTGTCTTTATAACCGAAGTAAAGACAGAGATGGAAAAAAAAATGAGGGACTTATATATTTTCTTTATGTGGAGCTCGGATATAAATACCCTAGTAGGGAAGCGAAAGATTTCGCAGAGAGAGAGAGAGAGAGTAGCGAGGGATTAGAGCAATGATGACAGCTAATTGCAATACCTTTGTCCTAACCTTATATGCTCTTATGTTTTGCTGCATGCCAATGGCAACTCGAGCTGCTCCGGGCGCCGCAACGTATTACGAGACATACGTTCGTAAGTTCCTCTTGTGCATCATTGCAAGATGTTTCTGGATAGAGTTGAGATGGAGCTAGGGATTGAAGTTAGGGGCGTTTGATAATGATTTAGGCTCGAAAAACGTTTCTGATTTATCAATTCCACTAGCTTATGAACATATGTTCAAGTCGTTCTCCGAGTTTTCAGCCCGTGTCTTATATTTGTCTATGATCTTAAATAGTATAATCCCTTGGCTCGACAATTTCTTAAGTGGGTCTCTCATCGAAATGATGATATAAGCGCATGTCGCAACCGAATATTTATAAGAACAAATGTATCGCAAAGTCTGAATTTATTACTCATTCGATAATGTACTTAATTTTTTTTTTCCCAATCGGATCCTCAGATTGAATACTTTTTTTTATGCAAGTCAGTCCTTTCGTCATATGCATAGGACTGGAAATATTGACATTGCAGACCACATTAGTGCCATGTCATAGCGCTTGCCCAAATGATCACGCGCCCGGAATAATAAAAAAAGATAAAAAAAAAATCACGAACTCGAGAGAGACGAGGCTACAGGCCTCTCCCGACCTCAGCAGTCACCGCTTGACCGGGTCAAATTTTTGAATTAGATCGTGCTACTTTGAAATCCAATGATGTTTTTCGTAGCAGTCCAAGGGGGTGGTTTACTTTTGGGCATGCTTTGTTTGCTCAGCTCTTCTTCCTGGGACGCCCGTGGTTCAACATTCAAATCCCTTTGATGACAATACTCCAACAGACGAGATGACTCTTAGCCTGACATGATCGCAGTATTAAAATAAGGCGTTTTCAACTTGGACTCTCTGAGGTGTCTAATGAAAGTTGTCGAGCTGATCCTTGTTTTTTGGCTAATCAATTAAGTCGTCAAATTCTTTGGTCTTACAGCTTCCGCATGTTATGGATACCAGCCTCAGGGCGTGATGATAGCCGCAGCCAGCAACGTGTTCTGGCAGGGCGGGCCCGCCTACGGAAGAAAGTACAGGGTAAGTTGCACCGGCGCCGCCGTCCCGGGTACTCCTAACCCGTGCACAAGCAGGTCAGTCGTGGTGAAGATCGTCAACCATTGCCCGCGCGGGTGCGGCGGTACCATCGACCTCTCGAAAGAAGCTTTCGCAACCATCCCCAACCCAGATGCCGGCAAAGTGGAAGTCACCTATTTTCAGTACGTGCAGGATATAATCTCTCGACAGTCGAGAAAGACTTTTAATTTACCAAATCAATCATCACGTTCGAGGAAACGGATTGTCTGTTCGTCAGAGAGGCTTTGGAGAGGGACTCTCGGTGAATTAAAGATGGAATGATCTACGCATGCAGTGCTTTCTGTGGACAGCTAATGTGCTTCTGGAGCGATACGAGTTTACTTGATTGTTTTCCACGCAACGTTCGTTTACTTTCCAGTTTCTGTGCATATAATTATCTACCACTACAAAAAAACCAATTTTTTCCGACAAAATTTCCAACGAAAAATTCTGGAAAATTCGTTGGAAAGGGAATTTCCAACGAATTTTTCAACGAAAAAAAATTCGTTGGTAATAGGTTGTTGGAAATTTTTCCAACGAAAAATTTCAATTTTCGTTGGAAATTTGGGACGAATTTTATTTTGTTGGAAAAATTACAAATTTTTTTTATCAAAAAATAGTGGAAATTTTTTTTTTCCACGAAAAATTTTTCGTTGGAAAAATTACAAATTTTTTTTTTGTTCGAAAAATTGTGGAAATTTTTTTCCAACGAAAAAATTTTTCGTTGGAAAAATTACAAATTTTTTTTTGTTCAAAAAATTGCGGAAATTTTTTTCCAACGAAAAATTTTCGTTGGAAAAATTACAATTTTTTTAGATGAAAATCGTGGAAATTTTTTCCAACGAATTTTTTTTTTTTTCGAAATCGCCGCCCACGGCCGAGGGGAAGGCTCGCCCTACGCCATGGCCGCAAGGGGCCGACCGTCACGGCCGGGCGAGGGGGCTCGCCGGGCCATGGCCATGGCGAGAGGTGAGCTTGCCCGGGAGGGGCGCCTGGGTGGCCCATGGTGTCCCTGGGGCATCGGGTGTCGGGGCGCCTGGGGCCTGGGGTGCTCTGGGGTGCAAGGGCGCCCAGTGGGAGCTCGGAGGCGGTTCGATGAATAAGGCGGGGCGCCAGGGGGAGACGAGGCTCGGGCCGAGGAGGAGAAGCGGGGGGGCAGCTGGGAGGAGGCGGAGGGGAGGCGAGAGGAAGAGGGAGGGAGGAAGTAGAAGGGAGAGGAGAGAGAGAGAGAGAGAGAGTGAGCGAGAAATAACGAAAAGTAAAAAATTCGAATAAGAGAAGTAGGGATTGTGCTGAAAATTGTGGGAAATTTCCCATCCCACGAATTTTGCAACGAAAATTTTACACATTAAAATATTTGGCCGGAAAATTGCAATTCGTTGGAAAATTTGTTGGAAATTTCCAACGAATATTTTTTCGTTGGAAATTTCTAACGAAAATTATACACAAGAAATAGTTGCCCGAAAATTGAAATTCGTTGGAAAATCCGTTGCAAATTTCCAACGAATTTTCTAACGAAAATTGTACACACTAAAAATAATTGTCCGAAAATTGAAATTCGTGGGAAAATTCATTGGAAATTTCCAACGAATTTTCCCACGAAAATTGTACACACTAAAAATAATTGTCCGAAAATTGAAATTGTTGAAAATTCGTTGAAATTTCCAACAAATTTTCCAACGAAAATTATACACAAGAAATAGTTGCCGAAATTGAAATTGTTGAAATTTCCAAACTAATTTTCCAAAACAAAAATTGTACACACTAAAAATAATTGTCCGAAAATTGAAATTGTTGGAAAATTCATTGAAATTTTCAAATCTAATTTTCCAACGAAAAATTATACACAAGAAATAGTTGCCCGAAAATTGAAATTGTTTGGAAAATTGCTGAAATTTCCAAACGAATTTTCCAACGAAAATTGTACACACTAAAAATAATTGCCTGAAAATTGAAATTGTTGGAAAAGTCGTTGGAAATTTCCAACGAATTTTTTTCGTTGAAATTTCAAACGAATTTTCCAAATCGAAAATTGTACACACTAAAAATAATTGCTCGAAAATTGAAATTGTTGGAAAAGTCGTTGGAAATTTCCAACTAAAAATCGTACACAATAAATAATTGCCCCAAAATTGAAATTCATTGAAATTTCGTTGGAAATTTCCAACGAATTTTCCCACCAAATAAAAAAAATGCCGAACAATACCAGGTTTTTTAATTCAAGAAATTCGTTGAAAATTTCCAATCTGTGTAATTAGTCGCAAAATTCGTTGGCAATTTCCAATGAAAAATTTTTATTGGAAATTTCCAAACGAATTTTGCGACTAATTTTTTTTCGTTGAAAATTTCCAACGAATTTTGTGACTAATTTTTTCGTTGGAAATTTCCAACAAATTTTATTTTTCGTTGGAAAATTTGTCGCAAATTTGCGACAAAAATTTTTTGTTGGAAAATTTTCGTGGTAAAAATGCGCTTTTTTTGTAGTGTACCCATGAGTCTTTTTTGCTAATGCTCCTTCGATTCTTCACGCAGGGTTCCATGAAGGTCTATGAAGACAATAAGCACCCAGCAATAAAGACGGCTAGAAATGTCGATTCTAGCTTTTGCATGGCTTTTTATGTTATGTTGTCTCATCAAACGTGAACTCAGTATCTCGAAACTGTCTGAGATGATGTCTCTATAAATAAGACTTGTAAATGTTATTGTGTAAGGTATAAAATGAGTGCTTTACATACTTTCTCTGTCCTTCGATCTACCATTTCCAATGGCAACTTTTCTATATATATATATATGAAGCATTCCCGAACAATATCATGGTGCCTCCACGAAAAGATATCGAGACCTCGTACGTCGTGTAGATATCACAACGTTTTTCGTGTCTCAAAACAAGATTCAACAAGTGAATTCGTATCTACTAAACTGGATCTAAAGATGCATCGGTTCGCGTCCAATTAAGTGAAACAAGGAGATGTTAAAGATGCGAATACCCTTATAAAAAGAAGATGAGGTGTCTTATAAAGCTTTCTTATATTCACAATCAACAGAAATCAAAATAAGAAGATTGTGTGATTGTATGGGATATTTGATATTCCCAACTTCTACTTTAAATACTGGGATTTGAATTTTGAATGTTCTAATACTATATCACATCTCTTGTAAACTTGTATGTGTAGGAGAATCAATGATAAGTTAAGCTTTCACACTAAGAATTTTGACCTTATTGCAAAATTTATGTGATTTCAGAGCATAAGATCACTTCACCACATTATTTACAATCTTGTTTCATTGTCTTTTGTTGATCCTCCGCGGCTTCTAATCAATCCAATTTGATAAATAATCAATCAAGAAGTCAGACCTTACATGAGCTAACGGCGATGGATACAAATAATCCATTTTATATTGATCTGTTGATAAATAACGGCATGAGTTTAGTCTCTCAACCTTGATTGGTCAAGGGAACTCTTCAGCTTGGATCGGAGCTATGACTATTGGCGCTTCATGTGAAGACTAAATTAGGACTTATGGATGGGAAAATTCCCATGCCAAATGAAGATGCATCGAGTAGGGCTGCATGGATTGCAATGTGTTTGTTCATTCATGAATGCTTAATTGAGTTTCAAGTGGACATGATTATGGGCTTGACAGCCCATGGACCCAATGGAGCCATATCGGTCCAAATGGCACCTTTTTGCGGCTCGATTATATCGCGTATAAAACTTTTATTACGGGAAGGCTTGGACAACACTTTAGGCCCGACCTAAGTGACCTTATAGACCCACCTATTGATCACCTCCAGTTTCAAAACAGGTGTCAAAAAAAATGTGTTATTCCTCGTCACGGCTCAAGAAGTGTTGAAATACATTGTCCGGGAAAAGCACTATTTTTTGTGGGGTACAAGTCAAATGGATAACATTATGAGAGACCCAAATTAACTTAATTGTCCGCTAGGGCGTGTCTGTGCTACCCCAATCTTGTTCCTCAAGCCTTTCATGTCCTCATCTCATTTCAATGTCTCGAAGTCGAGTCGTTTTTTACATTTCTAAACAGAAAAAAAAAGCGGGTAATCCGGCATATCCGTCCCAACACAACTCCACGCGCAGGGCATGGAACTTTTTCGCGTCGCCGACAATGTAAAGATCAATTCCATATCACATTGGGCAGGTGAAACATGAGAGCTTGTAACCATATTGCAGTTGCCATCTTATGCAAGTTTTTTCCCAGATGACCTAAGGAAAAGCCCCAACTCCATAATGGGCCTTATTGTGAAAGTTCCTCTCCCCGTGGACCCGATTAGGACCTAAAGCTTAAATAGCCGAGGCCGGCAGAATCCTCAGTATAGGGCCGGGCTCGGCCTATAGCATCACATTAACCCAACTAATCCTATTCATGACGTCAGGAATTAATATCGCGCGGGGCCCGACGACCGCTAATTTCCGATTAGCACAGTCATGCCACACAGCTCGGCTCAACTTTGCTCGGTTCGGTTCGGTTCAGTTTGGAATTCGGATAACGATGAATGCAAGTTGTCAGGGACGAAGGAGGTGGCCAGACATACCGGAAGGAGGAGGGCATATTTGTCGACGCGGGTCGCGACAAACGGAAATTAGATTTGAGATTAAGGAGGAGGCTTCGGATTAGATTAAGGTAAGATGACGATTATGTTCGGGAAGGTGCGCGCTCGCAGCGCCACGTGGGACCGGAATGTCCTGGAGAGACGAATATTTTATTTTTATTTCCTTTCATATTTCTCGGTTTTTTTTTTTTTAAATTGCCCGAATGACGGAAAAGGACGCGCGGATCTTTGGATTTTTTCGGGTCTGGGTCACGGGTCGACTGTGGGCCCCCCCCCTGCCACCTGCGGATCCTTCCATTCGAGAAACTGTCATCTGCTTGCTTGGTAACGCGTAAACTAATCTGGAAAATTATTATTGGTAAAAAAAAAAGGATTAATATTAAAAAAAAGGGGGTAATTTCCAAGTTAAATGACGCACCGCCAACCTTTGCGTCGATTTTCCTCGCGTCTTTTCGGACATTTGTCTTTTTTCACCCTGTAAATACTTCACGCGGTGGCACGCGCATTAAATTAATAATGCAATTTTATTTCTTGCGTTTTTTTTTTTTTAAATTTTCGATCTCCAAATGTTTTCATCTTTACATATTTACAATTTCCTTGGATTGTGAGGTTTCGTCGATCATTTCTTGTTAGTATCTCACTGTACAACACTTCATGGAATAAGGGTGATTTTTTTTTTTGTGAAGTCTTCAACTTTTAATTTCTTGCACACATTTGAACCTGTCCAAATCAGTCATAGACGCATTTCTTAATTTATTTTTGATGGGTTGAGTTATTATATGCATTGATTTTATTTAGTAAATGGGTTGTAAATTGACTTAAAATAATAAATCTCAAAATAATATGGATGTTAATTGGGTTCACAACGTATTTAGAGTCAATTCATCTCTATGATTCTCTCTTTACTTTCTCTTGGCCTTGCTCGATCTCGCTCATTGCACACTCCTACTTCCGAGAAGGAATTATTTTAGCAATATGAATCAGGTCCGATATTGTCTTCGGTCGGGAATAGATCTATGAATTTGCATTGTATAAAAACGGGTTTAAAATGGGTTAAGTTGATCGATTTAAGTCGGACCATTTTCGACCAACCTAAATCCGATCCGGCCTACTCATTTAACGGGTATCCACATGCAAAATGTGCGCGGATGTTCCACATGCCCATACGAGCTTTTCAAGCGATCCACCTCTCTCCACGCAATTTCACTTCGTTTTCCTCCCCCCCCCCACGCGAGCTCGCATGTGATCCACTTCCTAGTTTAGGGGGCATCAAAAGATCTTTAGCAATAACGTCAAGCGATCCTGGTCAATATCATGCTCGATTAGTCAAATCTAATTACATTCCACGTCAAGAAGAACGGGGCATTAAATAATCTAAACGCAGGCCATGCTCTCCTCTGGTGATTACAACTGTATATCACCTCCTTAAATTCTTACACGGTTACGTGTCCGGGGTTTTGGTCATAAGTCGCACCTAATATTAATTTCCCGATTTAAAAGTCACCGCGGTCCCCATGCGCATGTGCAAGCTGTCGCGCTATCCCTTCCCACACACGAGCGCGGTCAAAGTTTTGTCTTTTTCCGAGAGGAAAAAAAAAAAATTAAACAAGAGGAAAGCACGCGGGGACGTAAATATGGATTTAAGAATCGGGGTATTTACAAAGTTAGCTCATTTGGCGCGAAAAATATTTTACTCGCCTGGTTACAGGAGATCTGGCACGAGGAAGGAGTAGCTAATTTTCAAGTCACGACGACGGCGACGACCGAAAAGATAATTTATTTGACTTTACACCGAGATCAATCTTAATATGTTCAGAATTAATGTCACGAAAAATTTTAAATTGACACACCCACGATAAATTTACCCAAAATTAAATACCAAACTGATATATTTATGAAAAATCTCGCCATCAAATTCTGAACTAAATGGCACATGACAGCCGACGAAATTTTTAATGTATCCATTTGTCGTGATGGTATCATTTTATGATTTTTCACGATATTTATTTTAACCTAACGAGAATTAATGGGGGTAAATTATTCGGGAACGTATTTATTTTGGGGGGGTTTTGGTAGAAATGTCTTTGGGAGGAGGGGCGTCGTCGTCATTCAATGAGCAATCCCTTCTTACCAAAAAGCAAAAGGAAAGAGGGGTTTGGTTTTTTCCCTCTTTTACTCTCACTTTCCATCCTAACCCACGCTCACTCCAAAAGCGTTTTCCTCTCTCTCTCTCTCTCTCTCTCTCTCTCTCTCGCTGTTTCTTGATTTTCTGCATCCTCAATCTCCGCCGCTTCTTCTTCTTCTTCTCTCTGTCCCTCTCTCTCAAAAGCAACAGTACATCACCCCTCTCTCTCTCTACCGTGCGTGCAGTTTCCGTTTCCATGGTCGAACGTCAGGAGGGGCAGCGCCTCCCCCACGCGGCGGACGCCCAGCATGAACCCTAGGAAGGCCCCCGTCAAAGACCCCCCGCCTCCGCCGGCCTCCCGGCGGAACCCGCGGAGGCCCCAGATGGGTCGCCGGGTCCTCCTCGCCCCCGTCCTCCCGGCCCTCCCGTGCCGCTGCTGCCTCCTCCTCCTCCTCCTCGTCCTCACCGCAGCCTCGGCCCAGACCCAGCAGGGCGACGTCGACGCAATGCAAGCGCTCAAGAGCAGCCTCGCCCTCCCTGTTTCCCTCGACTGGTCCAACCCCGACCCGTGCCGGTGGGACCAGGTCTCGTGCTCTGATAACCGGGTGACCCGGATCCAGATAGGCAACCGAGGCCTCACCGGGACCCTCCCGCCGGTCTTCGGCAACCTCACTTCCCTGGTGCGATTCGAGGTCATGACGAACAATCTCGCCGGCGCCCTGCCGAGTTTCGCCGGGTTGGCTCAGCTGCAGGTACCGAGTTTTGTGGGAATTTTTTCCTTTTTTCTCTTCTGGGCTTCTCGCTGGTGCTCGCCTAGAGAATTCTTCTGGCGAAAGGTGAGTGATTTTCAATTTTTTTGTTGGCCCTTTTTTTGTAACAGGTGTTGTTTCTCAACGGCAACAATTTCAGCTCCATTCCTCCGGATTTCTTCTCTGGTTTGTCAGCTTTGCAAGCGGTTGATCTGAGCTATAATGACTTCGCTCCTTGGGAAATTCCTGATAGCCTGAGAAGTTGCACCTCCCTTCAAAATTTCACCGCGAATGGAGCGAACGTGAACGGTCGAATCCCCGATTTCATAAATGTGATGAATTTCCCCAGTATGTTGGAGCTTCAATTGGCCTTTCATAACCTGGAGGGCGGGTTGCCCGCGAGCTTCGCCGGGTTGCAGATTCAGATCCTCTGGCTGAATGGGAAGAGTGGGAATTCCAAGCTCAACGGGACGATGGACGTGATAGCAAGTATGACCCAGTTGGCACAGGTTTGGTTGCACAGCAACCAGTTCACGGGTCCTATACCCGACGTCTCGAATTTGAAGAATCTGTGGGATTTCAGTGTGAGGGACAATCAGTTGACTGGCGTTGTCCCCGAGTCCCTGGTGAAGCTTCCTAGCCTCAAGGTTGTGAATCTGACGAATAATCCGCTCCAGGGACCGATGCCTGCTTTTGGTACTGCTGTTCGGGTCGATATGCAGGGTCAAAATAGCTTTTGCTCGTCCACTGCGGGTGCTCCTTGCGATTCCAAAGTTAATATACTGCTCTCCATTGCTGAACCAATGGGTTACCCTGTTAAGTTCGCTCAAGCTTGGCAAGGGAACAATACTTGTGACTCGGGGAATTCGTGGACAGGGATTACGTGTTCTGGGGGCGACATCACAGTTATTAATTTCCAAAACATGGGTCTTTCTGGAACTATTTCTCCTCAATATTCTCAGCTTAAATCGCTGCAAAGGTTGTTACTGTCCAAAAATAATCTTACCGGTACAATACCTGATCAGCTTGGGTCTCTGCCTAATCTCAAAGTGTTGGACGTTTCCGACAACAATTTGTCAGGTAAATTACCTAGTTTTCAGAGCAATGCGACCGTAATTACAAGTGGTAATCCTAACATGGGTAAAGACATTACTGTACCTCCTAGCGCTCCTGATTCACCTCCCCTGGGACCGGGTGGTGACAAGAAGAAATCCAGTATTGCGAGGATTGTGGTTCCTCTAGCTGCTGGTGCTTCTGTGATTGCGCTGCTCGGTTTGTTTATTTGGTATAGAAAAAGGCCCAAGAGTTCTGGTAAAGTGCAAAGCCCAAACAATGTAATGGTAATACATCCTCGATATTCTGGCGACCAAAACGGTGTGAAGATCACTGTTGCAGGATCGAGTGCTAATGGTGGTTCTAGCGAAAGCTACAGTCAAGGCAGTGGTGGGACGGGTGACGTTCATGTGGTTGAAGCTGGGAATATGGTCATTTCTATTCAGGTGTTGAGGAATGTAACAAACCACTTTAGTCAAGACAATATATTGGGAAGAGGTGGTTTCGGGACTGTTTACAAGGGCGAATTACATGATGGGACAAAGATTGCTGTCAAAAGGATGGAGTCCGGTGTGATGTCAGAGAAGGGCTTGAATGAATTCAAGTCTGAGATTGCCGTTCTTACCAAAGTCAGGCACAGGCATTTGGTTGCATTGCTCGGGTATTGCTTAGAAGGAAACGAAAGGCTTCTTGTTTATGAGTACATGCCTCAGGGGACTCTCAGTAAACATCTTTTCAACTGGAAAGACGATGGAATAAAACCTCTTGAGTGGACAAGAAGGCTCAGCATTGCCTTGGATGTTGCCAGAGGGGTCGAATATCTTCACGGTTTAGCTCATCAGACTTTTATTCATCGTGATCTTAAACCATCAAATATACTGCTTGGGGATGATATGCGGGCAAAAGTGTCAGATTTCGGACTTGTACGTCTTGCCCCTGAGGGTAAATGCTCGATTGAAACGCGTCTTGCTGGAACTTTTGGGTATCTTGCACCAGAATATGCTGGTAAGTCTTCTTTGAATTACATTAAACGTGAAGTTGCCTTTGTGTTGCTGTCTCTTCTTTTTCCCCGCGGATGATTACCCTCGATCATATGACAACATGTCTTGAAATGGCTATAAACCCATAGGAAGCTACTTAAAAATGTCCAGGATTCGAGCATGCAGATGATTTCCTTAAATTTTGGCCGTGATTAGGGAACCCTAATTAGGTCAGTCAAAAGTCAAGTATGAGTTTCGTGTAGAATTATTAGAAATATTAGGACCAGAAGCAGGCTAGAAAATAATTAAATCATAGCGTGCATCCATGTATACTTACTGAAGAAAGAAAAAGCTTGGGCTATTTGACATATTAGAAGGAAGATATCCCATCCGGAGAGCTTTATTTTGTCAATCATGCTAGATCAGTGTGATTGATGTGATACCTTATTTGGTTCTGGAATTATTGGTTCCTTGAACTAGTTTTTACAGTTAATAGCTTTTGGATTTTCAACACTGGCGGATTACTTGATCGCAGGTTAACGCGAACGGTAGGATCAGAGCAAAAATATTTTTCTTTTCTTAGGTGATCGCATGATTTGAAGTCTTTCTCTGATTCTCGGTAGCTCTTTTTTTGGTTAGAGAGACTCTTCCTTGGCTGCCTTGGCTGCTTCTTGCTTCCCGTGCAATGCTAAAACGAGCCCTGTAATGTTTTTATCTGGCAAATGAATGTTGCCATTGTTAATGCGTGTCTTAGATTGGATCAGCCGACTCCTTTGTCCTGTTTCAAATGATGTGACACTTCCAAGCTTTTATGGTCCAAAACTTCCAATACTTGGTATTGCACTCTAGAATCAGCAGATTATCATTGATTAATGAACATTTGAAGGTGGCAGTTTGTGAGTTGACTGAAGTTAGTGGAATAGCATCCTGCATAAATGGAGGAGCATTCTAATCTGCATGTGCAACTTCTTTTTTAGGAGCAACTGAATGCTCAATCATTTGAATAATGCTGATATCGCCAATTTGCTACTCCCAAAACGTCAAAGTGACAACCTCCTTACTTTATCTACGTTTTGCCGCTGAAGAGAATAATATTACTGTCGAATCTTATAAGTGAGGGGTGATATTAGAAATGTCTGGTAATGATAAGTAGAATAGGGATCATATACTGCATTATCATAATGTCCTGCAAAAACTGCTTCATCATCAATACTTGATATGGCCCTACATCTGTACTTTACAGTGACTGGACGGGTGACCACCAAAGCTGATGTCTTCAGCTTCGGAGTGATCCTTATGGAGATGATCACGGGAAGAAGGGCTCTTGATGAAACCCAGCCTGAGGACAGCGTCCACCTTGTGACATGGTTCCGGAGAATGCACCTCAACAAGGACACATTCCGAAAAGCCATCGACCCAGTCATCGACCTCGACGAAGAAACGCTGGCAAGTATAAGCACAATCGCCGAGCTCGCAGGCCACTGCTCGGCAAGGGAACCCTACCAGCGGCCGGACATGGGTCACGCGGTTAGCGTGCTCTCGTCGCTTGTAGAGCTCTGGAAGCCATCTGAGCCGGACTCCGAGGACATTTATGGGATCGACCTGGATATGACCTTACCCCAAGCGCTCAAGAAGTGGCAGGCCTATGAGGGAAATAGTAACATCGACGAATCTTCTTCCTCATATTTAGCAAGCGGCGAGAGCACCCAGACGAGTATACCTACGCGGCCGTCTGGGTTTGCTAGTTCATTCACTTCGGCAGATGGGAGATGAAGGTATGGGAGTTCTCAAACGAAACCACAAGTAAAACGGTAAATGGAGGAGTTGGGATCGTATTGATGGTTCATGGGGGTTTGCTTTGTTCCCGGTCGTCTGTTAATTATGAGATCTTTGCTCATATATTTCTCTCGTTCTTTCTTTGTTCCGGTATGTGCTATTGAGATTATCATCCTATGTAGCTTAAACTTGAATGGCCGAGGTATAATTTATGTGCAGGTTTTTCTTGGTGTCGGACTTGATTGTCGAACCGTTTCGAGTTGAATGAGGCAGATCTTGTGGACCTCTGAAATAAGTCCGGACCGTGTGTGATCCACATTTTCTGGTGATGAATTCAGACTCTTGTGGTCATATGTTTCATGTGCTGATTGTGTGTTTGGGGAGGTCTTCGGCGTCTTCCTTTGGATCCTTTTTTGATTTCTGCTTAGTCCCCGGTCCTTTTGTTGAAGCTGAGTAGGTCAACCGTATCGACCAAGCTCGAGAAAATATTTTTGTGGTCTTCGATTGACGGCGTCGCGAGGAGCACGGAAGGGAAAAAGAAAAACCTCTTTCTCTGCCAAATTGGTTAAGATTCGATAGCGGCAAGATAGCAAACCAAAGGGGTGGAACAGCTAAGCCAAAGATCCCACCAAATTTGTCTAGCGTTTGCTTGTTGGTGTTGAATGATGATTTCTAATGGAAAAAATTCGAACTTTTTGTATCCCAACTTTCGCGTTTTTTCTCCTCAGGGCCTGTTTGGTTCGATTTTGAAAATGCTACTTGGGGGAATGTAAATACTTTTGGATGAAAGTTCATTGGGGAAATGTAAATGGTGTTTGGTAAAAATATTTTGTAAAATTACTTTGGCCAAAATGTGTTTGGTGAATTTTTTTTGCAAATGGACTTTGAGAATTATTTATTTATTTAAAAAAAAATTAACCTACCCATCGTCGGGCCTACCGTCGTGAGATAGATCCGATCTTAGGTGCCTTTGCGGAGATCAGGCAACCCTTGATGGGGGTCGCGCGACCCAAGCGATGCCCACTGAGGTCGTGGCGACCCAAAGCGGACAACCCAGTCGTCGACAGCCCCGAGGCGGTCGCGCAACCTCCGGCGGTTATCGCTTGGGTTGTGCGCCTTGCCGGCGCAATCCAGCTGCCAGTCGCCCTCCCTCACCGAAGAAGATGAATAGTGACGCATGAACAGTAGCATTTGATAAAGGCCGAAAGCCCAAGGCTGATCCGGACTAGCCTTGGGCTTTCAATATTTGGAATACTAGCATTGGCCAAATACTAGATTAAATGCTAAACCAAACACCCTAGTATTTTGAGAAGGAGTTTTCGAGGTTCAAAGTCCTTTTCCAAAGCTGAACCAAACACCCCCTAAATCTTTCGATTTTTTTAATCTTTTATAATCAGGTTCTTTCCGACCCAAAATTTGTCTAAATCCGGCCGTTCATGGGGATGCGGGCATTCATATTGGTTAAATTTTGTCCATATCATGCTCCAACTTTATCTACGATATCTAAATTTTTCCTCACATGCCCGCTTTGGCATTTACACATAGTTTTATTTACATCATATCCTGGCATCGTCTGACGATCGCGTTCAGTTAAATGACATTCGAATTTGGCGTCAGAGAAGAACTTGATCAAGTAAATTAAAAGTATAGGAATTTAAGCGGACCAGGCTGTCTAGATGTGATGGTGGACAGCCAAGTGTGGCACTTTGGAGAATTTCTTGAAACCACGACTGTGACTACGGGACCAGCATCAAATTCAATTTTTTTGGGCCCGACAACGATGGTTTTCTGTAATAGGAGATGCTGGTGCTTAGTTTCTTGTCCACTTCCCGACTTTCATAAATTTGTCCGAAATTGCGATATTCGCCTTCTTCAATAGGAACCTTGTGTTTGGGCAGGACCCCATCTTAGGTTCGTGATGTTGTGGAGGGGACCTATCGCGTGGAAAGAATATTCTACGCGACGATTTCGCGATTGACGTGATGTAGCCGATCAATCGTGTTACATGTGCGACGTGCTTATCAATCGGCTCTTACATTTCAATTTTGAATCCGACGTTTTTTGTCGATTGGTACACAAAATACAATCTCATATCACTTCGTGCCGGAATATTCTAGAATGATGACGTTATCTTTAGACCATCGATATGGCCAGATTGGCAGATCAATTGACATATGATTTCGACAAGTGACAAAGTGACAGATGATTCCATAAGTGATTCGATAGAGAAGGGTTTTCACTCAATTTTCGACTCTCATCACAAGCTCTTCCTCTCCCTCTCCCGAGCATGATGGGTGTTTCCCAAGTTGTAAAAATGTGCAAATCGGCATAATTGACCCGATCGTGGCCCAAAGTGCTTGGACTCATTTGGATCGGCATCCCTCCCCTTACGCCTACCGCAATAATTCACGAGTTTTCTGCACCCGGCATTATATGCTTTGTTTTCTCTTTTTATAAAGTTAGCCTATGCTTTTCATCTTTTTTCCGTAAATTCTTGCCCCTTGTATTTTTTTTCAGTTTCCTTTTAGTAACTTTCGTAGGGTAGGTGGGTCGATGATTTCGAGATTTGGTGAAAGCAGAGTCATCATCCTCCTCCCGCCTATACAGCGAGGCCCCTGTGCCAGAAGTGGTCACGGGGGGGGGGGTGTCCCGGCTTGTCCCGTCGCATTCTCCCGTCAATCATCGCTGCTATTCTATGTTTTGCCTTTTCTCGGTCGTTCCTACTCGTTCAATGTTGCGGAAATCATGGAGGGATTTTGTTTTGTATAAAAGTTGGATTGCATTTTGACCGGGGCAAAAACGTTGCATGGTGGGAATTCAAGCCGAGTGTCCCGTGTATGAAAGCCAAGTGTGTCGCGCGACGACGGTTGCACCAACCGACAGTGGGGAAGCGGCGTGGCCAGTTGGAGCGAGAGGCTTTTGAATTTCGGACGTCACGTGGATTGACATGTAAGATGCGGCTGTGGCGATTCTTGCGATCGGCATATTCCGAATGGGCTAATGGATATCTTCAGGACCGAGCAAATACTGCGGTGAAATTCACCAGAAAAGTTCAAAAGGCTATTGTACGGATGCGAATTCAATCCTAAACATTTTAATATTTTGATGAATTTTTATTAATTTTTCTGAATTTTTTTTTATATTTTCTTTACTTCCCCTTTTCTTTTTGGTGGAGGCTGTCAAGCGATGGCCGGGAGGGCTAGTCTCGCCGGATCTAGGGAGGCCGACCCTCCCCCGTCCAGCACCAACGGTGAACACAACAACCACCCATTTCTTTGCAGTGCTCTAAACCCAAGTTTAACCCAAGAATCATAGCTCAAGACTTCGAAATCCGATCCGTTCACTCTCGAGCTAGAACTAGCTAGAGCGGGATCTTGCAGAGAGAATACTCGCCACCGCTGCGAACCAGCAATGGCTCTGATAAATCTTGAAGGGATCAAGGCGAAAAATGTAAAAATCGAGACTTTCAGGCTTGACTTACTCCAATCGATTCTGGGCAGAGAGAAAAAGGAAAATGGCTGTTCAACCAGGAAGAGATGCGACATTGCTGCACGAAGACTTTTGAGTTTGAAGCCTGGACTGTTCATCAGGTTATGTAAAGGATTCAGGCTCGTCTGAGTAGAGAGTTCTTCACTCGCTTCAGCACTACAGTTACACGTTTGGTTGGAAAATGGTCCGGCCTATTCATCAGGCCACAGGTGAGGGGGGCCCTCACCGGCGGTCGCCCTTGCCTTAAGCCAGGGCAGCCTCGCCTAGGCCAAATCTAGCGAGGCAGACCTTCGCCCGGGCCAGTATGGCCTTGCCAGACGTCGCCTGGGTGAGGCTTGCTTGGTTTGATACGGGGGTCGACCTCACCAAATCTAGTGAGGGGAGCCCTTCCCAGGCGAGGCCAACCTTCTCGGTCATTGCCTGTGGCCGCTGACCGGCAACCTGCAAGAAGGAAAGGGAAGAAAAGGAAACAAAAAGTTAAGAAAAAATTATAAAAAATTGTTCACGTCAGCACTGTCCAACGTTTATGTCAACAATGTCCGACCAAAATTGGCCAGATAGATTTAATTAGCAAAATATGAAAATAATTAAGATTCAATTGGTATAAGTATAATAGATTTATGACTTTTTTAAATAATTTTCGCCACGAAGTGCTGTAGGCGTAGATTCACATTGCATAAAAAGAGAGAATAAATGTACCAATTGCGGGCATTTGAAGCGAGCGGTTGATTTCTGTGGAAAAGTTCGACTGCTCTTCTGTTCTGGTTCAACGAACGCGGGCCTTCTGTGTCTGCAAATGATAAAAGCCCCAAAGCTACATTGCCCTTCTCAAGTTGACTTGCTCATAAAAGAAAATTAGGTGTTCCAATTTGGTTTACAAGACACACCGTCTTCCCACCGCCACCGGGTTTCGATCGAAAATAAAAAAAAAATTATTTGTATATTTTTTTGTATAAAGCGCGTAAAATAGTATAATTTCAGAACGAATAATTTCGCGGATCTTCAATCGGTTCCGCTGCATGGTAATCCCTTGTCCCCCGTGTTTGCCCAGAACAATTCAATCGAAACGCGAGAGACTGGTCTCCTAAAGACAACTGGCTGTCAAATAACCCAATTCACAAAAAAACATTTTGAACAAGTAATTATTTTTTGAACGATAAAGTTGGCCCACAAAAGCTTGCTCATAACAAGGGATTAACAAATGGTCAAACGATAACACTCACCATCTGCTCGTGCAGCTTCGGTCCAATTCCATGTACAAGCACGCACGTGCATCGACACGAAATCACACCGATCATAATCAACTGACGTGAGAAGAAATTACGAGAAAAGACGTGGGGAAAAAATGGTTACCTAGTTAATCTCGTATCTAGAAGTTAACTAATTAACGGGATTTCGTGGCTAAAGAATCATACTTTTCGCATTTCTTTTTTAAACGCAGGTCAGATTGATTTGTTTGGTTAAAACCCATGTTTTATTATTTTTATGTTATTAACTCTTTTTTTGGGGCTAATTTCCCCCGAGGCGTGAATTTAGGCGAATTTCCATCCCTCGGGTGCCATCTCTTTTCCCCCCGCCGTCGCCCCCACGTACACGAACCAAGGGAAAAGTGTGGGGGCGACCGGATAAAGATGCTGCTTTTTTTGACACATTGGGCTCCAAACTTTACTGTTCGCGCACATTCTATATGGTCAAAAATGGAAAATTCGTCTATATTTCTTTTTATCAGGCCACATGGATTTAGATTGCGCGCATCGGGACCTCTTGCCGTACATCGCCAACAAATGTTGAAGCTGATCGCGTGATAGTTGGCGAGTTAATTGGGTATAGTCAATTCGACAAAAAAAATTTAAAAAAAAAATTGGGTATGGTCAAGACTTAGTTTTTAGCCTGACCCAGTACACGAAGTTTGTGTATTTGCCAGCTTTTCTGTCTCCATTCAAAGAGCTTTACAGCACCAATTAACTACATAATCCAACCAAAATCCTTTTATGCTAAAAAAATTTATAATAATTAGGATATTAGATTTTTATGATTTTCACAATAAGAATCTTAGATCTTTATGATTTTCACAATAAGAGGAATGAAGACATACCTTTATCCATAACGTTTCCTTCATTTTTTTTTTATGCGTCATCGGGGTCTCTTCCAACAGCCCATCTCCGACCAAATTAACGAGTGGGTTTTGGAGACCACGCTGGCACTATCACACAGGTCCAAGATTGGACGAAATGAATCGGAACAAAAAATCATTTCAACCACTTTGGCAAATAACAAAAAGACCAACATCGTTTGGCAAATCCAGACCCATAAATCATAATCGGAAAAGTATGAGATCCTAAACCTTTCTCTGCGACTACTCGACTTTTGCAAATCCTCATCTCGACAAAATCTCCTTAAAGTCTCCTCTATCTTAGAATCTATTCTAAAATAAAAAGAATCTATCAATAGGAAAAAATTATAAAAAAAAGTCATAAATCTGTTAGACGATGGTTAATTCAATCTTAATTCTTTCAATTTTATCAATTCAGTCCTAAATTTTTTTTGACAACTTGCCAATTCTGTTTTAAATCTTTTGGCATTGTGCCAATTTAGTCCTAAATATTTTGATGATTTGTCAATTTAGTCATAAACTTTTTAACAAATTACCAATGTAGTCCTTCCGGGTAATTTTGGCCAAGAATCATTGACGTGGTGGCCCAGTTGGCATCACCTAGCCTACATAGCACGGCCGGTGTTGACGTAGATAATTTTTTATTTTTTAAAAAAATTTCGATTTTTAATTGTTTTTATTGATATTTTATATTATTTTCTTGTCTTTTCTTCTTTACTTTCCTTCTTCATTGAGCCGGTCAGACCTTTGGGCAACAAAGCCCTCACTAGTCATAGCAAGGGTGAGCAAGACGGCAAGGGCGTTGCAACCCTTGCTTGCCCTCACTGTAGTCGAGGAGGGCCTGGGCGAGGGCTCGCAAGCCCCCAATGCGGCTGACAAGGGCATTGCGAGCCCTTACCCAAGAGCCGGTGGGGGTTGTCGACCCTTGGCAAGTGGCTGGCAGCCTAGCCAGTTCAATGAAGAAGAAATGAAAAAAAAGAAGAAGAAAAGAATAAAAAATAATTAAAAAATAAGAATTTTTTAGAAATAAAAAATTATTCACGTCAGCGTCAGTCGCACCACATAGGACGATTGGCATTGACTGGACCGCCATGTCAGTAATTTCTTGCCAAAATTAGCCGGAATGACTGAATTGACAAATTGTTAAAATATTTATGACTGAATTGGCACAATTGGAAGGTTTAAGACTGCATTGGCAAGTTATCAAAATGTTTAGAACTGAATTGATAAAATTGAAAGGTCTATGATTGAATTGGCTGTCGCACGATAGATTTATGACTCTCTCTTTTTTTTTTTATAATCTTCCCCTTTAAGAGCATTTATAAGATGCCCATTTTCCCCGTTTAAAATTCGAATTCGCCTGCTCTCTCGGTGTCATTCCAGGAGAACGAACATTCCGTACCCGTGAAATCGGTAGGCTACTCAAGGGACTTCAAAAATCTTGTAATTACAAAAAAAGAGAAATATCCATAACGTAAGACCAGCGAGAGCATGCCAATCTTAAGGGACAAGCATGCACGCATCTACCTAGATTTTGAAAGGGTCAGTCAACAACACGGCTAAGGACGAACCGACCACACGACTCCCGAAGCTCTGGGGTTACGCGTACGGTGCGTGTTGTTAAGTGGCCAATATTAAGGGAGCTTAATGACGGCCCAGATCAGGTCAACGTGTCTTCGGCTTTCAGATTGATTAGAGCGATAGTTAGTAATTAAAGCCAAACTAATCTGCGTACAGCAGTATTACCTTCACATGCATGCGGAGATCGTGCGCATGGTCAGCCTCACCGACCCCGTTGACCAGAGACCACTTCCACCTCCACCTCCACCTCCACGAACGTCAAACCTTTTGACCTTTGATCCACTATGTTTTAAAAATATGATTGGACAACTAAGACCCTCCACTGTTTAGGTCGTCAGCCTCCTCTCTAGACGCTGTCCAATTCGCCTTTTCCCTCTCTTTCCAACCATTTCAGCGTTTCAACGGTCAACCGTTCAAAAACTCATGCCACAATACTTGTCTCTCTCTGCAACTCCCCTCTTTATATTATTCCAACATAATTATCCGAGTTTTGAAAGTTGAACCGCGTGCATCACCCACCCTTAACCTAGCTTTTGCCTTTGCCTTTGCCTTTGCCTTTGCATTTGCATGCCCCTTGCATAAATACCAGGGAATCATTCTCCTGTCTTCCTTCAAACATTGCAGGCTGTACCTAGAACCCTGAAGACTTTCTCGTTTCCAACAGTTCAATCTCTCCCCCCCCCAGAGAACTCGTTCCTTCGGCTGAAGAGATGATCTCGACGTGGAGGCGACGGATGGCCGCCCGGCGTGCCCGCAAGCTGGAGGTCCGGAGCGGGGACGAAGCCTACGACGAAGTGGAGCTGACCGTCCCAAGCGAGTTCAAGTGCCCGATATCACTCGACCTGATGAAGGATCCGGTCACCCTGTGCTCCGGGATCACGTACGACCGTGAGAGCATCGAGACGTGGATCGAGGCCGGGAACAGGACGTGCCCCATCACCAACCGGGCCCTCAGAAGCCTCGAGCCGGTGCCAAACCACATGATAAGGAGGATGATCCAGGACTGGTGCGTCGAGAACCGATCCCACGGGATAGAGCGGATCCCGACCCCGAGGATCCCCGTGAGCTCGATGGAAGTCGCGGAGATGCTCGCTAAGATTTCCGAGGCTAGCAAAGCAAAAGACCAAAGTTTTTGCAGGAAGCAGGTGGTGAAGATCAAGGCCTTGACCAAGGAAAGCGAACGGAACAAGAGGTGCTTCAAATCCAACGGAACGGGTTCCGTCTTGGCGGCAGCGTTTGAAGATTTCTCGGAGACATCGAGCCCGGATGAAGAGAATGATGCCATCTTGAAGGAAATATTATCGGCTTTGACATTGTTGCTGCCTCTTGGTGTAGAGGCCAAGTCGTGCCTAGGATCGCCCTCTTCTTTACGCTGCATGGTCGGGTTCTTGACAAGCGGCGACTTGTCCTCGAGATGGAACTCAGCTTTGGCGCTGAGAGAGATCATCTCGTCGGATAAGCGGAAGATCGAGGCTTTGGCTGAGATTGAAGGGGCCTCGAAATCCCTGTTCAAGCTCGTCAAGGAACCCATTTGCCCCGCGGCAACGAAATCTTCATTGATAGTCATTTATCACATGGTCACGTCGTCCCATCCGGCTAAGGACACTATCATATCTAGATTCGTGCAAATGGGCTTGGTCTCTGTGCTTGTGGAGACGCTCGTGGACGCTGATCGGAGCACATCTGAGAAAGCGTTGGGGGTTCTTGATGGGATCTGCGACAATGAAGAAGGGAAAGAAGCGGTGCGTGATAATTCATTGGCCGTGCCAGTCCTGGTGAAGAAGTTGCTGCGGGTCTCAGATTTGGCCACGGAGTTCTCGGTGTCGGTTCTGTGGAAGCTGATGGCAATCGGCGAGGGCAGCAAAGATGGTGGAGGGGTTTTGGCCGAAGCTCTTCTGGTGGGTGCTTTCCAAAAGCTGCTGTTGCTGCTTCAGGTCGGGTGTGGAGAGACGACCAAAGAGAAGGCGACACAGGCGGTGAAGCTGTTGAATCTGCACAGAGAGAGGTTGGAGTGTATCGATTCGCTGGACTTCAAGGATCTGAAGAGGCCTTTTTGATCGTTAACTGATCGAGTGTGTATCTTTACTGTTAATTGTAGATAGGAAAAAGGCAGGAAGTGTTATAGATAATAAGACTAGGTTATTACATGCTTCATGAGTTTTACATGTACAGAATTTCGACCGATTGGAGGAAAACAAAGATACAGAATTCGCTATTTCGGTTTGCTTATTTATCAGGATCTTCATCTACACATACTGGTGCAACTGTGCATGTGGAGGTAATGTTAATTTGTGATTATGATTGGAGGAAAACAAAGTTATTACATGAGTTGCGCTATGTTAATTTGTGAATACGATTACTTCTGATTGTCGTTCCTCTTTGTTTAGGGTCTGAACTTTAGCTCATGTTGTCTTTTGTTATAGTTGTTTAAATGTTATGTGTAACTTTAACACATGATTCTCCTTAAGTGCTCCTAATCAAAGATCAAACTAACTAAGATTGTTTTAAAATAAATTTAAACATGAAGGGATATCTCCATAAGGTAAGGAAAATCTTGTATTGGCCTTGTCATGGCCTTTCTGAAAGATACAAATTTCCTTGTTTAATGAAGAACAATTGCTAGAGTCATAAGCATGCCTCGATTGATCGAGAATGAAAGTATCCCAAGGATTGTAGTTGCATTTCTTCAGTTGTGCAAAGACTATCTCAGACTATGTTTTTATTCAAGATCTTGTGGAGAAATGAACTTTCATAGAACCTTTTCTCAAGAAAGAAGATTGAACTTCTGATTTAAGAAAACAAAAAACTTCTGGGTCAAGACTTTTCTGTAATCCATTATTTCGAAGCTCGACTCTTCCAAACAGATGGGCTGGTTTTTTCTTCATTTAAGAAAAAATTTACACTTCGCTTCTTGGAGCAACCCCTGCATTGATTTCATATGGAATAATGACACAAATAGTCCCTAAACTTTGACCCAAAATGCAATGTGATCCTTGAACTTTTGATTTGTTTAATGATGTTCATGAACTTTAGCCCAATGTGCAATATGATCCATGAAATTTTAATTAATTCAAAATGATCTCCAGACTTGTGGTACATGTTCAAGCTAGTCCTGGACTATATGAAAATGTTCAATATTTATTCTTCCATTAATTCAAGTTTAAATATTTTCATATAATTCAAGGACTAGATTGAATATCTATCAAAAGTTCAGGAATCACATTGAACAAATTGAAAGCTCAGGGACGATATTGCATATTGAGCTAAAGTTTAGGAACTACATTGCACATTGGATTAAAGTTCATTGACTATTTATGTCATTTTCCCAATATCATATCAAATAACCGAATGATTGCTCTATCAAAATAATTATCTTTATGAACCAAACTGAGTTGTTTGTTGGGGGTGAGGTTTATTGTGGCGGTTGAGATCTCATGATACAAGGTTTATATTAAAATGACAGAGGCATAAGTGACAATGAAAGGAAACATTTTTTTTTGAGGAAAAATTACCCAATCAGTCCTAAAATTTCATTTATTTCATAGAATATGAACAATTTGAAAAATATTTTTCAAAAAATAATCGCTCGTATTGCTTACAAAAATGAATGAACCAAAATATATTCATCGTCCAAAAAATTTATTAGACATAAATTGTTGTCGATAATAAAAATATTTTTCATTGATTAATTATTTCAAACGATTGAAGTGATTTTTTTTGGAAAATATTTTTCAAAACATTCATTTTCCGTGAAATAAATGGAGCTTACTCTATCATATGGATGCCAATTCAATTTTAAAATTTTCAATTTTGCCAACTTAATCCTAAACCTTTATGCGGAATTCCAATGTAGTTCCTCTAGTCAATTTTCGCCGGAAATCTCTTATGTGACGGTCCAATCATCACCTGCCGACCGTCTTACAGGGGGCATCGTTACGTCAGTGATTTTTGATGAAAATAAGCTGGAAGGACTAAATTGAATTTAGAGCAAATGTTTATAACTAAACTGGACAATTTGATTTATGATTGTACCGTATAATAGGTTTATGATTAATTGGATAGTTTCTCCCCTGACCAACCTTAATTTTCTTTCCAAAAGTGGGAGGAAATGGAGGGAGATCGCTTCAACGTAGTTTATTTCCAACTTTAGTCTTCCTTCCTGTTTTAAAAGGATAGTATGAAGGATCATTTTTTGGTTGTCGTCTTATTTCTTATCCTCTCCTCATCATCTCTCCTCACTCTGCATCCAACACAAGAAATTCTCTCTATTTCCTCTTTTCTCTTTATTTCCTTTCTTTTATTTTCCCTTCACTTCCCTCCCAAATTAAAATTGCCAAACAAAGTGTTCAGGTTTCCTCTAATAGGAATCAGTTTCGTGGGCTTTAAAAGAAGGATTTCTTTTTGTTTTACTTGTCACAATATTCTATAACAATTGAACAAAATTTCAATTTTGAAAAATCATGATAAAAATATGAATATGCTTCCTCATATCTATACTTATATGTGTTCGAAGATTACAGATGCTTCGTATTAAATACTGGTCAAATCATAAGAGTTAAAAAACTTGTCAAACAATAGAAATAGAAGCAAGCTAAAGCAAAAAATAGATCCTACATATGCCAAATATGATTAGCTAAACAGATCCTTATATCCACTTGCTAAGTATAATAGCATACTGCTTATATCCACTTCTTGAGTATGACTACTTACTGCTTATATTCACTTGCTAGGTATAATCGCATACTGCTCATTTTTATTTGTTGAGTATGACCACTTATTACTTGTATTCACTTGTTGGGTATAGCTACAAACCGCTCATATCCACTTTCTAAGTGTGATCACTTACTGTTTATATTCACTTGCTAAGTATAACCACATGATGCTCATATCCACTTCTTGAGCATGATTATTTACTGCTCATATTCACTTGTTGAGTATTGTCGCGACCTAAATTTCTAAAGCAGCTGGGAGAAAAAGAGGTTTTAGGGCATTGCCTAATGGCAAGCCAATTGGCCCATCGGTTAGGCGCGGGCTCTCTTAAGTGCATACCTCTCGTGATATTGGATTTCGTTTTAAGTTCAATTAGACTAAAGCATTTCTAGGAATCGCCACTAGCCATTTGGGGTTGGCTAGAAACTAAATGAGACATGGGAGGTTCATTCTATGCAACCAGAGATTCTAGTTCAGGGACTTGATTACGCTAATGTCTATTAACGCCCTTTCAATACCATTAACTTGGAATATGTAGAAATTAAATACCCAAGTATTGAAAACTGCTTAAAGTAAAGTACGAAAGAGGAAACCTGATACTCGTCGGGCAAACAATATACATGATATCGTTCTAAACCAATGGACATTATCCCCAATGAGCTTGGTTCAAATTAAGTCCAATTTCTAACATAAAAGTTCAATTTATCTAAACCTAAGCAATCTGTAAGGTAACCACTAAAACCCCTAAACTAAAAGTTTTGTCAACTAAATGAAATTAGGCCTGATCTAGCTAAACTAGGATAACCTAATCAAGACCAACCTCTAAGCCATTTTCCAATATTTTTAATTTTTTTAATTTTCAATTTTTAGTTCATTTTTATTTTTAAAAATTTATTTAATTCTGAAAATGGGGACTTGGGCCTGGTCAGAATGTGGGCCGTCATGGACTATGGGATATAGGCCAAGGGCACAAAGACAAAAGGGCTCTCTACACTAGGAAGCTTCAATTAACAAACAAATTAGGCTCAACTCATAAAATTAAGCCCAATTCCTTCGACAATTAACCGAAACCAACCTCAATAGATTAAGTTCAGCCCAAAGCTAATTTCAACAATCAAAGCCCAAAACTAATCTAATAACTGAGACAAGCCCAAGACATTAAACCCCAAATCTAGATAATAGCCTAATGAGCCCATTTTCTTACAATTACCTCTTTCTTTTTAGCCCAACATCCCCCTAATGTTATTTTCTCTCCTAGCACGCTCAGAACACCCAAAACTCCAGCCAAGAACCTCACATTTCAGAGTTAGCCCGTACGCACTCATTCATCGGAGCTCCAACATCGGCCACCATATTCAATCATCGTTACTAGCCACCACCATGAACGTCTCTACTTATAGGAATGTCTCTAATTGCAGGAATGCCACCATTGACCATCACATTGAGCCACCAACATTCACAATACAACAGCAATGGAAATGGGTTGACGCAAATCGGGGTGAACGCCTTAAAGAAACAACATTCGATACACTATTCAGGAAAATTCATGTGTCAACAAGTATGACCATTGTGGTTCGTATTCGTTTGCTAAATCCACTCATGGAGTTTGACCACTTACTACTCATATTCACTTGCCAAATATAAATGTGACAATTCGGTTTGATGAGGGCGGGGAGTGGTCGTTGGGGTCTGAAGACCTGGACAAGAAGTAACTCCTGGCAGGCTTCTAGGATGACGAAGAGGGCATGTCTCTCTTGTCCCACGCCACTTGAGGGGGGATTCTTGGGCAACTTATAAAGGCTTGGGAAGTCTTAACTTGCAAGAGGCCTTTTCTGGGGATAGTATGGGCTGCCCTTGGAGAAACAAAACCGTGAGAATTTAGTGTCCAAAACGGACAATATTTTACGAGTGGGACCCAAGTCGTTACAGGTGGTATCAAAGTCAACTCTCGACCACATGTGGGGCCACAGCGAGAACGCTATGCTCGAAGGAGGGGAGAGTGTGACAACCCGATTCGATAAGAGCAGAGAGTAGTCGTCGGGGTTCGAGGACCTGGACTAGGAGTGGCTCTTAGCAGGCTTCTAAGATGGCAAAGGGGGCACGTCTCTCCTGTCCCACATCACGTCTCTCCTGTCTAACATCGCTTGAGGGAGGGAGCATGGGCAATTATAAAGACTTGGAAAGTCTTAACTTGCAAGAGGCATTTTCTAAAGGTAGCATGGGTTGCCCTCAGAGGAACAAAATTGTGAAGAATTAATGTCCAAAGAGGATAATATCTTGTGAGTGGGACTCGGGTCGTTACATATAACCACTAGCTGAGTATACTCATTTGCTGAGTATATCCATTTGCTATTTGCTGAATATAAACACTTACCAAGTATTGACCATTTGTTAATTTGCTAAGAGTGTTATTATTGCTTGCACGATAAATGAAAAGAGTTAAGCATGTTATGAGTACACCATTGCTAAAAGGGCAAGGTAATGATATACATGAAAAGATATTGTTTAATGTACATTGATTGTTGAAACAAGTGTTGATTTCGTTGTTGATGCATGAGAAGTCATATGATTATGATGTTAAAATGTGCATTGTTGCTGTGCGATAAACTATGGAAAATGTTATATTTATTTCTATCACTCATATAATAATGGTGATGATGCCCCCCGTGTCGAGATATCCCATGAGTTGGGATACCCCATGTGTCGGGATACCCCAAGAGTGTTTGAAATGAGAAGTAAAGAATATAATACACATATATGTGCATGTATGAATATATATAAGCACATGTATATGTGTCAGGAGATGGTGGTCGGCGGATGGTGGGAGGCGCTGCATGGCGGGTGGCAGCGAGAGGCAGGCGGCTATGGGAGGTGGGTGGCGGCAAGAGATGGCGGTCGGCGAATGGGCAGGAGGCGACGGATGGAGAGTGGCGGGAGACGGCGAACAGCGAGTGGCGACTGTGGGAGGTGGAAGGCAGCTTACGGTGATCAATGGTTGAAGACGGTGGCTGGCGAACAGCGGGCAGTGGGAGGTGGCAGACGGCAGGCAAGTGGCGATGGGTGGCGAGTGGGTGACCATCTAGTAGTAAGGGTAAGCGATGAGAATAGTTTTTATTTCTCATTTTTGTTCCAGAAATAGAAAAATAAAAATTTTTTATTTCTCATTTCTATTTCAAATCTATTTTTGAAATCAAAATTTGTTTTAAAAATAGAAAAATGAAATTATATTACTAAATGGATTTCTGTTCCAAACATATTTTAAAAATAGAAATAAAAAAAAGAAAAACAAAATATTTATCATTCGCAGCCTAAAAGTTATTAATAAAAGACGCAACAACGTTCAAGTCATATAGCATTGTTTTGTGCTCGTTGTTCTCCATAATCTATCTCCCTCCCTGCTGTTCTCGCGTTCTTCCTCTCTCATGCTCTACGACCTGCTAAACAATCGATAAATCGATCGATCAATTGAGAGAGAGAGAGAGAGAGAGAGAGAGAGAGAGAGAGAGGGGTGATGTCAGCCATGGGCTGCATGAAGGACCAGTTGCTTGCTCGTTTACAAGTATACCCGCTCGAGAAGCATTTGAGTGTTCATATTTGGCTCGTCGTTTGCAATCGCGAAGGAGAAACATTGACCTACGACTTACGAGGATGTCCATCTCAGTGACGAGAAATTCAAAGATGCAAACCATAATTGAGCAGTAGAAACCCGCTTATATCAAAATCCAACAGAAATCGCAAACACAGCACAACACCACTCAATCAGGGGCCAAGCGAGAGTTTTTAAGTCTTCGAAACGGAGCTCAACCCAGCTCCCACTCCCCCCTTCCGTTGCTTGCAAACACACATAAAACAACACCCTAAAGCTAGGCAGAAAAGAGCAGAGAAAAATGTGTAAGCACGAGAGCGAGGAACCTGAGTGAATCGAGGACGGCAATGGAGGTTAACGACGGAGAAATGACGGGTTTTTATTTTGATTCCAAATGCATTGTTGGAAAGAAAACCAAGAGGCGTTTCTACGGTTTTTTTTCATTTGCGGAGGGACAGAAGAAGCAAGGGCGAGATTTGAGAGGGAGCGAGAGGCGAGGAGCATTAGAGTGAGAGTGGTGGTGCTGCTTCGTCGTCTATAAAGGGAGGGAGAGAAGAGAGGAGGAAGAAGTTAGACTTAGTTCTCGATTTGGGTTGAAAGTGGGTTTGTTACTTTAAGAGGCTATTTGGTAACTGGTCAAATAGTATCTGATTTTATTATTTTATTTTTCAGAATAAAAAAAATAGAAATCCGTTTGGTAAATTTTTTGTTCTCGGACACAAATTTTCTCCAAAATCAGTTTTGGAATAGAATAAAAAATCAAAGAACAAGAATCAAAAATAAAAAAGAATTTTTTTTTTCCTTCTTCTTCTTCTTCTTCTTCTTTTTTCTTCTTGACCTGTGGTGGGTGGCTCATGATCGGCGATTGACCACAGGCTAGGGCCTTCAAGGGCTGGACCCTCCCTTGTGGCCGGCCGAGGGTCATGACGCTCTCACCGACCATGGGCAAGAAGGAGAAGAGAAGAAAAAAAGAAAAGAAAGAAAAAAATATTAAAATATTTAAAATATTACTAAAATATTATTAATAAAAAAAAAGTTTGTGCAGTTACTAAACGCATTTTTGTTTTTTTTTTTTTTTCTATTCCACGAATGGAAATTTTGGACCGTTACTAAATGTCTTCAAATGCTTAAAAATTATTTTGGTACGGAATAAAAAAAATTATTTCTGAGCAGAAATTATTTCCGAAAACATAATGGTTATCAAATGCATTCTAACCTACTAAAACCCATCTTTTTTTGGCAGCCTTTTTTCTTTAAAACCTATTTTGACCCATATTTTAAATTTAAGCTAACTCATTTATAAGCCACTTCCGTAAATATGAGTTAAGATATGAATTTGTGACCCATTTTAATAACCCTAATCTTACCTAAGCCTATATGCCCTCTCTGTCAAAAAGCACCCCAAAACTGTGGAGCACATCTTTCCCCCCTGCGAATGGACAAAGAAAGTATTGTGACACCCTGATTCGAACATAAGAATCTCGGATCAAGGCCTCACTCGAATGGAAGAGTGGTTTTCACGACGAGGAAGTCCAACGAACAACTTACTTTCACCAAATTTGCCGTCCGAGGCTTTTAGGCACTTGTATAGATCAAGAAATCATTTTGTCTCTAGACAACGACACCCGAAATTGAATAACATGCCGGGGCAAGGAAGTGTCCGAATTCCAACATCCTCCTACCATCGCTACAATAAATGCTTCGCGATGGGTAGTTACACGTCAGCACCACGCAAACATTCCATGAAGTGGAATCAGAGGAAAGAAAAAAGTGAACAGAAGAATAAAACCCTGACCTGCGAATTGGACTCCACCACCAGAAGGCGCATTGAATATTAACGCAATTGGACCATTCGTGGAAGGGAGACAGTTGGCAGCATCGGCGGCATATGTTGAGATGATTTTGGGAAGATCATCGATGGATTCGCAAAGGAGCTGCGAGCGGCCACGACCGAGCACGGTGGAAAGCCCTCGCTTGCTTTGTAGCACTCCGGTATTTCAGATCTAGTTTTGAATGCAAGCAGCCATTGGAGACTGATAGCTGATCAATGAGAAGTGCTCTCACAGGTCGCGATCTACCAAGTTGGGAAGTACGACCAATTATCACCGAATGCAAACTTTTGAAGGCCCATTACAAGAACATCCGATTGGCCCACATTTGAGGAAGCAAATCAAGTAGCAGATTGGATCGCGAAAAACTAATGGCCGAAAACTCTCCCTCGTAATTGGGCTTCTAATCCCCGCAAATTTATGGGGCCTAATTTGCTCCGAGGCCTATTTATCATATACTCATGGACTTATTTGAAGTAACGAAAGAGGTTTGTTTTTGACAAAAAAAATTAGACAAAGATATTGCTATTTATAGGACATAATTCAGATGATGTAAGAAATGAATGAAAGATGGGGAGAGAGAAAAAACGAGAAATTTCATTATTATGCACGGAAAGGGGTTCTTAAAATGAGCTCTCCTCAAATCCTCGGTATAAGATACAAGGTTAATCATAAAAAAGAACCTTTAAAATTAGGATCCTTGGTATAAGGTTAAAGATTAACTTCACCAAAAAGCGGAAGCTTTCACTCCTATAAAGACTTTCATGACCTCTCTCCCTTCTTGAGGCGCGACTTTTCTTAATGTGTTTTATTTTTTTAACGCCACAAGACTTTCACGTCTTACACCCTTAATTTCCTCATAATCTTTAGAAGTTTTACATCCCGTCGATATGAATGAAGACTAAGACGGACCCTCTCTTTGAAGGTCTTGCTCAGGGTCAATATGGACATGATTACGAGGTATGCTGTAAGGATTGAATGAAAGACGAGGAGAGAGAGGACAAAAGAAAGGAGAGGAAAGTTCATGATCATGCACGAAAAGAGGTTCTCAAACCGGGCCGTCCCTCGGGAATTTGCCTTAATCCCACCCACCCTAACAAAACCACCGCGAAGTCGCGAAATTTGGCAGAGCAGGGAGAAGCGAAGCGAGGTAAAAGCAAAATCACGGACACGGGAGCGCGGGTGGGGGACAATCGACCGATCCCACCGCCACAGCGCATATACCTCTCCGTCGTCTTCCCCCCCAAGAAAATCCCAACCTGCAAAACCCTAAATCCTCTCCCTTCTCCCTCCTCCGAATCGGAATCGAAGCCCCCGACCTTCTCACTCCGCTCCGCTCCCACTCCCACTCCAATCTCCCCACCCTCTCCCTCCCCTCCTCCCTCGTCTCCACGTTCATGCCGGTGAATCGGCGGAGACCCATCTCGGCGTAGCACCGATCCCATGTCTCTCCCGTCCGTGGAGTGCGCGTACGTCACCGACGACCTCGTCCGCGAATGGAAGTCCGCCGCCGGGAGCTCCGTGCCCAGGCCTCCCGACCCCGCCCCCGCGCTCCGCTTCCTCTACGAGCTCTGCTGGGCCATGGTTCGGCTCTCGCGCCCGCCTCCCCCCCTCTGATTCTCCGCTCCTTTCGATTGAATTATGCGCATTCGATTTCCGGGTCTTTTCACCCTTTCGGGGTGGGTTTTCTTTTTTTTTTTTTTTTGTGTGTTCGTGGGGCTCCTGCTCAGTTCTGCTTGTCCTGCGACAGGTGCGGGGAGAGTTGCCGTTTCAGAAGTGTAAGCCGGTGTTGGACTCGGCGGAGTTCTTGGATAGACCGTCCAAGGAGGAGCTGGGCTCGGGTTTCGCCGACATCATCAGTCAAATGGCTCTTGACGTAAGTTGTACCGTCTTTTCGAGCTTCCTTTGGTTTGCTGTTTCCATTTGGTGGGTTGCCGTGGAGGAGTTGGGCTGGGGAAAGTGAAAATGAGGGCTCTTGACTAGATTTTAGCGGCTGAATAGGGTGGTCTCCCTCAACGAAATTTGGCCGGTCGTGACTACGTTGCTATGGCTTATCATAATATTTGTCAAAGAAGCATTGGCTTGATAGTATATAATATGTTTGTTCAGAATAGCTGCTTTGGTACGGTAGGTGGTAAAGAGTTCGAAAAAATTTCTTCTGCAATTTAGCAGAAGGAAGGAGACTAGCTAGTAATTGATAGGGGGCTCAAGTTCCGGTCGTGTGGATGAAAGATGGGGTGCTGTTCTGTGGAAATGGAGTAAATCGTGGTGTTCACAGTGAAACGGCACTATTGAGCCTTGGAAAATATTATCGATCAGTTCGTAAGACTTTCTGTGAGAGGTAACTTGGAAAAGAAATATCCCAATAAATAGTTTCTTAATGGGGGAAGTGTATGTGGTCTTGTTCTCAGTTTAGACAACCTTCCAAAGGGAGGACAAGTTTTGGCAAATTGTTTTTTTTTTTTATAACCCAGGGAACCCCCGCACGGCCGGCAGCCAGGGAGTAAACTCTGGCACAGTTTTGGCAAATTGTTGCTTTCTATGTTTTAAGAAAGAGGAGATCGTTGCTTCCGTCTTTCTTCAGTGTCCTTGGATAAGGCAGACATGGTCAAGTTTTTATACTTCAGCAAATGAATTGGGTCATGGCAGGATCCGTGGAGCATGAAATTGGGTTGGCAGTGTATAAGAGTCTCTTTTGGTGAGAACAGAGTTTGTCAATACTGTTCATTTCTCCATACTTTGGCTAGTTTGGATAAGGAGGAACAAAAGAGCTTTTCAGGGAAAAGAACTTTCTTTTGATACTTTTAGGGTTTGAAACTTCATTCTCTTGGTATAGTGATAGATATCCATAAATGTGAATCTGTTGATAGACATTTTAGAATCTCTCATAAATGAGCTCCTCGTTCAACTTCAAGCTCTTTCAGCCTGGTGATAACTCTTTGGTGAGTTTTTTAGCTTTTCAGCATTCAGAAACATTTATCTCCCACTTAAATCAAGGATAAATCAGAATGCAACACTCAATACCAAACAGAAATGGAAAATTGTGTATTGATAATAAGTTTTGTAATTTTTTCATCAAAGTTAAAACTGAATCCAAAACCAAGCACACTGGCAGTATTACTTCATATTTCAGTCATTCTAAACTACAAGATCAAGAACTCCCTTTTAATGTTTTCATGCTAAAACATTCAGTGATACCTTCCAAGAGTTTTTGTCCTACATTTTTGTGAATTGCGCTTCTTGTATTTTAGTGACTCTTTGCAACATTGAGTTGTCTCATGCTATTGAGTTTTAATACCACTCACGTGCACCTTTTGATCAGAGAAGTTTTCTCTTTGCCTCTAGGTGTTTTGTTCTGCCTATCGAAAGCTAAATTTGGCTTTCTGTCGTATAGAATCTTAGTAACAGAAATGGCTGAGCTCGTACGATGGGTTATGTTAGGTAAATTCTGATCGTTCTGCTGCCTTCTTAGTGGTGTTGTTTGTCAAGAGGCATGAAGTTGCACCAAAATTGTTGAGATTGAGTTACACGAGGTGGCAGGTGTTTATTTTTTGAATGTTAAAGACATTTATCGAATGGGTGTCAACGTAGGTACCATATTTATACAGAGCTAGATGATAGTCTCATTTTATAGGATGCTCAACTAAGTGGATCTTAGCATTAGGATAGTCTTGTGCAATTTCTTAGAAATTCAATCTCTTCTATATATGCATAAGATATGAGTCTAAAGACTCTTTGGTCAGTGGCAAGTAGTCAAAATTTTGAGAGTATGTTTAATTGTGTGCATGTACCATATAGATAAAGAAAAGGAAGTTATATAATGCCAATGGAGAAACAGGTGATGCTGTTGAAGTTTGTATAATGATAGTTGCATTGTGGACGGAAACTGTCTGAGAGAGAAGAAAGTATTTGTATAGGAAGAGGATGGAATTGTATTTTATTCAATAGAGGAAAGTCATTAGAGGGAGAATGCAAAAATGAGCTAAAAGGTCAAATTACCAATTGGGAAGTTGGAATGATAGGAATAGAGTGTAACTTACTCCAATTCCCCTTTTATTTTGACCAACAAGTGTGGACACCCCTTCACCTTTTTTTTGTTTTTTCAAGGGAACTACTCAAAAACATTGTCAGTATGTTGGATCCACCAATTGAATAAATAAGATGAGTGGTTTGAATTTTGTGTTTATTTTTATTGGAGTAGACTAAAAATGTTAACTTGAAAGGATGGTACCCATGTCACCAGGCAACAACAATGTGAGCCTCATTCTGCTAAATGAGATCAACTATATGTTCCCACGCTTTTTAACCTTTTCTCCACCATAGAGTCCTATATTCTCATAGGAGCATCGAAAGGTCTAAGTGTCTAATTGACTTTAGATGTGCCTCTCTTTTTCTGTTGATTAGGGCGACATTGACTTTTTGTCAATTACACATTTTTGCGGGTTATGCCAGTGCTTGCACATTCAAATGAAGCATCGTAATCAACGTTATGCTCATTTTGTGCACATGATGGTTCTTGATTGCCTTTCGTGCTATTGAACATTGTTGGCTTTATTGCCATCTTGAAGATATGAAATTGGTTTGTACAGACAATGTCATAATGTTTGATGATCATTTTATTTGTTGGCATAAACATGTAATCTACAGCATAATGCACTTGCCTTTTGGGGTTGAAAACTTAGAGTTTCTGTGCATAAGGTAGGTTCCGTGGTATGACAAAGGCCCTACTTACCTCGGATGCACACCCCTTTTGACTTTATAAGCATGTTGATTCTATTGAATCAAGAGGCTCTTGACAGTCATGCTGATCATGAATGCTTATGTATGGAGCATTTATGTGATAAAGGTTCAGTGTGGCTTGCACGTGTTCTAGGATTTTATTTTTTTATTTTTCTCTTTCTTTCTTTAGAGAAATGATCCTGTTTTGATTTTCATCTTTGATTGAGCTAGTCATTGTTATTCAACCTGTGATGTACTTTTTTATAGCAGTTTTGGTTATCCATTGTGCTTTGGTGACTAGGTTTTCACTGATATGGAAATTGAATCTTTTTTGCAGCTTACTCTGCCTGGGGAGTTTCGTGCTCGTTTGACAAAATTGGTAGGTTCTTGATAGCTCTTATGCGGTTGTTTCATGCAGAAAGATCATTCTAGTACTTCTTTATGGATATAAAAAGGTGGCTTTTCTGTTTGTTGTGCAATTTCTTGAGCAGTTCTGTATTGCTCGTGTTTTAATGTGATTTATCACTTTTGGCACATCGAGTAAGATTTTTGGATCAATTGATGAATGTTGGGTTTGTCCAACTCCAGAGACACTCTTCACAGTAATGATGGGGAATGTGATTGGATATCTTGACATGATGGGATCTCCATCTCCATCTCTTCTCCCCTCTCCTCTCCTCCCCTCCCCTCCCCTCAACCCCAAAAGCATTGGATAGGTCCTTATTATTCTTGCTGAAGATTGCCCTACCCCCTCGTAGGATGTAAGTCTTATTTTTTTACCTTAAATGATGTCTCTGGATTGATGGAAACTTTTCGTCGAGGACTGTCATTTGCTTGATGTGTTAGTTGGTTAAATAACATCATGGTAATTTGTTCTTGTTTTGCACTAATTCATGCAATTGCGCAACCATTGCAAATAATTATGAACAAACTACAAATAATTCTACGTATCAATATATGTATAGTTCGAAAGGTTTAGGTGTTTCGCAGTGAACCAAAGTCAAATTTTGAGAGCTGCAAGATTTGACAAAGTAGCAGTCACTCCAATTTTGTGTGGGTACATTATTGTGGCCTATCACAGGAATTAGACGTCCTTGTTATGGTACCTTCCCAAATTTGTTTCGTATGTTAATAATCATTACAGACTGTTGATAGTACCAGTGTCAATTGTATGACACCCCACTGTTAGAATGTCCTTGTTATATTTTTGGGTACGTTACCAATACTGTATTGAATGTTAATAATCATCATAGACTGTTGATAGTGCCAGTGTCAATTGTATGACACCCCACTGTTACATAAAGTATCAATGTTTTACTAATATCCAGCAAGTTTTTCTTCGCTCCTCTTTTCTAGTCAATAAAGAGAATTATCTTATTGAGCATCAGCTCTAATGTGGTGAGAATATCTCACATTTTCATAGAGTTTAGCTGACCAGGGTAGAGGAATGTTATTTTCCCTTGAATTCCGGAGTCGTTTCTCTACATTTACTTGAAGTTTTTGGGTTTTGGAAAGTTGGTATTTCTTGTATCATCTGTGGCATGGACTTCTTAATTACGATGCCTCAATTTGTGGCTTGGAATATTCTTCATCACCTGTGCCTTCTCTTCTAGGCTAAATGGCTTGTAGACTGTTCACTGGTTCCGCTTAGACTTTTCCAGGAACGCTGTGAGGTGAGTTTTCTGTAATCTTGAAACTGTCCTTGGTTACTCATATTTTAGTGTTTATAATTTCAAAAAAAGAAAAATATGACTTCTATTATTGCCTTTTCATGTTAACATAATATCTGATGTGTATCTATGGAATGTAGGAAGAATTTCTTTGGGAGGCTGAACTGATCAAGATAAAAGCTCAAGAGTTAAAAAACAAAGAGGTGAGTTGCTTGTAAATATCTGTTGCATGTCCCATATGCTTCTCGTCTAGATTATTTAGGAACAGTCACAGTTACTTAGGAATTAGCAAGATCGATGGGTTTTTTTTTCTCCTAACTTCTTTTTCAGTCAAGTGATATTAACGAATAATACTTCCCCCATTTACCGTGTTTTAGTCTGTATAAGTTCGATCTACTAGATATGCACGTACTCGATGTATTCTATAAAAGATTGTCAGCAGTAACATGAAATGATAAATGCTATGGGATTGCTTGTATTGCCACATAGAGAGATGGAACTCAGTTCATTTAATAACATGTGCAAAATGGCAGGAAGACGCTATTTGTATTAGGAGAGAGAACAATAGGAAAACATGTTAAATTGGTGCTAATTTGCTGATAATGACAGGTCAGAGTTAACACACGTCTACTTTATCAGCAAACAAAGTTTAACCTTCTCCGTGAAGAGAGTGAGGGCTATGCCAAACTGGTATGATCCTGATCTATCGTGACATTTGATTCTAAAATTTTACTCTGACTTAGTTCTCTATGATGTCTTTTAGAGATAGATTTTAATGATATCTACATAATTACACGGATGCAGATATGACGTAGATATGTGTACATATTTCATTTGTAGACACTACTTTTTCATGCATCGCTTGTGTAGATGGCTTTATCCACCTTTGCAACATGATTTACTAGTATGATTTGGTAATTGTCCTCTTTTGAAATTTGAGTTTCTTAAATATTGTGTTTTGCTTGAGTACTCTCTAGAATTTTAGCGATCGAGTTGTTGATGACCTGGACGATGCTGTAATTTTTGAATACTTTGAAATTGCTTAGATTGGCCGCTAGTGATGTTCCGTTTGAGCAATAGGGATGTATAGTACCTCTAGTTGGAGCAATTGCTTGATCGTTGTCACAACAAATTCCCATAAGTCAGCCACTAAGGGGGGAATGGAGGTTCTTTGGAGACTTTGGATGCCTCTGTATCTGACAACTATTTCTCTTGATTCTTATGGTTCACAGGTTACCCAACTTTGTCAAGTTTCTGATGCTTCCAGCGATAGTGCAAAAGCAGCTACAATAGGCGTTATTAAGGTTATTATTAGTGCTTACATATCTTTCAGTAATCAATTTGTTCTGGACTCTAACTGTCCATATTTGATAACCCCTGCAGTCATTAATTGGGCACTTTGATTTGGACCCAAATCGTGTTTTTGACATCGTAAGTCTCTTTTGGCAAATACTTTCATCTTTTTATTTTCTGCGGGGAGGTTGTCTTCCTGCCTTACGCCTGTGCCATATGCATGCGCTGTCTTGTGTGGATTTGTGCAGATTTTTACTTCTGTTTAGGAAATTCCAGTATCCATAATTTCCCTGTTTGTTAATAATTGGACCTGTCAGGTCTTGGAGTGCTTTGAACTTCAGTCTGATGCAACGATATTTTTGGACCTCATTCCTATTTTTCCGAAGGTAGTGGGATGCTACTGGAGTTAAATTACATAATTTTTCTGTTTAATTATTTTGAGGAGGTAATAGTTGATCTGCTAGCGGTTTCCTATTTGGTTTTGCAGTCACATGCTTCACAGATCCTGGGGTTCAAGTTCCAGTATTACCAGAGAATGGATGTAAAAAGTCCTGTACCATTTGGGCTCTACAAGCTTACAGCTTTGTTGGTGAGGGAAGATTTCATTGATCTCGACAGTGTGTGAGTTCTTTGACCCTTTTAATTAAATGTGGTTGCATTATTTTCTTGTTTAGCGCAATTTTCATCTTGTTGGGCTTGCATCTGTAGGCGATAATGTTTTTGCAAGGCATTTTTTAGGCTAAGATCATGTTTTGACATGCTCCTTTGAGGTGAATGGTTATTAGGTTAAGTTGGGTTGCTCTAGTTTTAGTCTTTTGAGTAAGGATATCTGGTGTTTATGGTCGCATGTCTTCCGTAGAAATTAATATAAATCTGGATGCATCACTAGGTGTTAATAAGACATTTTATGTGCTTTCAAAGCCAATGCCCTTGAAAATTATATGGCCTAATGCACCTTACCCAAATTTTCTTCTGCTAAATCACTTATAGTGATGTTTGGTTTAATCTTAGTAATCTAAAATAATTCAAATTTAGGGAAGAAGAGGATATGTCTATATCTTTGTCATCAAATGCTTGGAGCATAGAAGAAGAATGTAATCATCTAGTGCCAGGATGCACCAGCTTGCTTATTGCTCTTTAAGTAGATATGCTGGTTCCTGGTGATGATAGACATGTATGTCTTTCTCATTTGTAGTCTTATATACAAGTAAGATCCAGACTCGGGCACTTTTAGGCTGAAGTCCTGTCAAAGCGATACTCCACAAGTGTGGACACGAGATCTACCTTAGAAATAGTCTGCATTTGGTTAGAAGAAGAAGAAAAAGGGGGGGGGGGAGAGGGAGAGAGAGAGCAGTAGTGTGGTTCTCCGCAAAAGAAAATAGTGTCTGCTTTTGTTGCTGTCATGCTTGATCTTCACAATGTGCACCAACAAGAACGAAAGGAAATAAAAGGAAAAGGCCCAGCACAAAGGAAAACATCAAAATCATTTTCGCAATTATTGTAATATTTAAATATTAAATTGTGCTTTTATGTAATAACTTAAGCTTTTGAAATAGTTGGCAACGGTCTTACAAAAATTGTCAGGGTCCAAGTAAGAGATCCTGAGTTTTAATCTTTTCCAACCCTCTTATTTACCTCCCCAATCCTAGCCTAAGTGTGAGTGGAGTGATAAAAACAAATATACATTACATCTCACGCTCATCTACTAGCTTAAGCTATAGGAACAGGCAATGGTCCACCAAAATTTTTTAATAACAAGTTAAATAACGCTAGGTTCCTAGACCAAGTCATACTTGTATGTACAGTTTTAGAAAAGATGACTATCTTTGAAGAGGAATTTAGGAAAAAAACCTAAAAGGCATGTGTAAGTCAAGAAAGTAGTCAAAGATTGAGTTGAAATTTATGCTACGATGCCTTTTACAATTAAGATGAATTGGTGTGTCCCTGTACCATGTCCATTTGATAAATTCTATATAGACTGGTCCCCATGTCCAGCATTTTCTCAAAAGGAAAGTCAGACACGCGGAATCGCACCGGCACTTGTCTCACCCAAGTGCAGGTGACATAGCTTATAATGTCATGAGCTTTTTTGCTGGTGGAAGATTGCTGGTTAAAATGATGTTTGAAAATCTTTACAACATGAGTGCATCTGTGTGCTAGTTTAATAAAGAGGAGATGACTAAAGTTGGGGATACTTGTCTAATTAATTTATTTAAAACATGTCTTGTACTTGTTGATGGTTTAACCTCCCTCTACTCGTAGGACAGGTTCTTGTCTCTGTGCCGTGTGCCTGTGTGGATGCACGTGTCTTTCTATATCAATGTAATGTGTGTGGGCTTGTTCCTTGTGTGTATATGATTGTGCGTGTGTGTTTACTTTGCATAAGAGGAGCATTTCTTGATATATGTACCTGAAATGGTGAAATTTGAATACGCAAAATTGTTGGTTGTGTTGAGGTCAATGATTTATGTGTGGCAATACGTGTATAAAGGTCCTTTGCACTTGGTGTTTGAAGTTGGTTATGGTATTTTGCCATTGCATTAAACATTGCTTCAAGATTTTCTTTGTCCTGATTTTTTCTTCTTTTTATGCTGTGTAGATTAGGAATAGGGCAAGTTGTCTGGTGTGAATTATTATTATATCTTCTTTTCACCTCCGTTAGCAGGTTCTATGCGATTGAAAGAAAATTGAGATGCGTGTTTGTTTCCTTATTGTGCGTGCGATGCAGATGTGCACATTTACTTCCTAAGGACGAGGAGGCATTTGAGCAACACAATGCGTTTTCTGTCAAGCGACTTGATGAGGTATGTGAAGCAATCTATTGAATTTTGCGTTATTTTCTCTTCTGATTGTTGTAGAATTTTATTGCTCTTCCTTTTTGAGGATATTCGAAATTGTCAAATCTTGAAGAGCAATGTTAGTGCTTTCTTGCAGTAAGGTTTATTGTGAGCCAAGTTTATGCTCTGCTTTGCTACCAAATGATATCTAGTTTTGGTCTGTTACTGTTTGTTTTCTCTTATGAAGCCTACTTATTTGTATCTTCTTTAGTTTAGTTTAAATTGATCTTTGTGACTGTTGAATGTGTTCTGCTATCAGTGGAATGACTGGCTATTTCGTGCAGGCTAATAAAATTGGTAGAATAAACCTTGCTGCTACTGGGAAGGATCTCATGGAGGATGAGAAACAAGTCGATGTGACGGTAGATCTTTTTACTTCTTTGGACATGGAATCTGAAGCAGTAGCTGAGCATTCTGCAGAACTGGAAAACAACCAAACTTTGGGCTTGCTTTGTGGTTTCCTTTCTGTGGATGACTGGTATATTAATAGCAGTTCTTTTATTTTCAACTTCCTGGTTGTTTTACTTTTCTGTAACTATTGGTGTGAGTATCCTTCTTCCTCAGTTTGGGGTCTCTGAGCTGTGAGTGTCAGTTATTTGCGTCTGTTGTCTGATTTTGTCTGGCACTCCTGAATTGGGCAAACCACATCATGAGGTCTTTACGCATTCAATTAGAATGTTGCACAAGATTCTTTTTTTATTTTTGGTTCATAAACTGAAGTAATGGTCCAATCTATGCTTTAAGTGAGCAATTTATAAAGGGTCACAGCATGATGCTGTTCCCTGGGGCAGGTTTAATTAACTTTTTGCGAGTATATCAGAACTTCAGATTTGAAGTTTGTCTTTGTCATGTGGCAACTTCTTGGATCATAAGTATTTTTTATTTTGTCAGGTGCCATGCCTACACTCTACTTGATCGACTGTCACCCCTTAATCCCGTGGCACATCTCCCAATCTGCAACGGCTTATTTAGGTAAATATATTGATAGGTTCAGTAGCTTGGTTTTCTAATGATTGAAAACTTTGCAGTGCTGACATTGTGTCTCTTAGAAGTGAGATCAGACGTTTTGCTACATTCTTTTCACGAGCCACCATTTCCTGTAGCGGTTTGCCCTGGTGTGGGGAGGACAGAGCTCTCTTTCACTTATCGAAGTTTTGGTCTTGTTTCCAGGCTCATTGAGATGACGATGACTCCATCATATAATATTGTTCGGCAAGCACATACTCTAGTGTCTTCCTCTGCTGCTGGTGTGGATGCCATGGGTGCTACAGAGTTGGCTCATAATTCTTTTATTGATCTTCCTAAAGAACTTTTTCAGATGCTTGCTTGTGCTGGACCTTATCTCTATCGTGATACTATATTACTGCAGAAGGTTTGACAATCTTTTAATAGACGTATGATAATATTCTGGAATTTGACTTTACAAATTTTTGTTGAACTTTGCTCACATCCATGAGCAGGTATGCAGAGTTTTAAGAGGTTATTACCTTTCCGCACTTGAACTTGTGGAGGGTGGTGATAAAGTATCAAATCCTGAGTTTCTTGCCGGTCAAAATAAAGTTCCTCGCATGCACCTTAAAGAAGCCAGGCTAATGGTAGAGGAAGCTTTAGGAACATGCCTGCTCCCCTCTTTGCAGTTAGTGCCTGCAAATCCAGCTGTGGGACAAGAGATCTGGGAAGTTATGTGTCTCCTTCCATATGAGGTTAGGGCTTCCATCAAGCAATTTAATAATATTGGTTAAAAACCATTTTTGTACTTTAAATGGTCTTACCAAACGAATCTTATATTGTTAGGTGAGATATCGTTTATATGGTGAATGGGAAAAAGATGATGAAAGAACGCCCATGATTTTGGCAGCACGGCAGACTGCAAAGGTCCCAATTCACTTGCTTTGTTTTATGTGTGAGAGTTAAAATTTGTGGTATATTTGTCTTGTTTGAAGCTCAGTTTGTACTCTCATCTCATTATAGTTGGATACTAGAAGAATCTTGAAACGACTTGCAAAAGAAAACTTGAAGCAGCTTGGTCGAATGGTTGCCAAACTAGCTCATGCCAACCCAATGACAGTGCTCCGTACAATTGTTCACCAGGTAATTAACAAGCATTATTTTTATTTTTGTGGAATTTGTACTTTAAGAGCAGATCCTACCTAGTGGGAAAATGCTTAATTTGTAGTAGCAGTACTTTGATTGTACTGAATATAATGATTTTGATGCTATATCCAGATTGAGGCATACAGGGATATGATCACTCCTGTTGTTGATGCATTCAAATACCTGACACAGGTGTGCATACACTCTCACTTCATGACTTTTGGCTGAAGACTTCTTTCTTTTTAATATTTTCTTCACTTTACACTGGAAGAGGTCTCAGTTTCTTGAACAATATTTTACATCAGGGCTTTCTTGATATGTCCTTGTGTAAAATGGACGCCCTTCACTAAATAAATGTTTTTCTTCTACCGGTATGCGAATCATGCACTTTTGTCTCACTCAGTACTAGTTTCTTTGGCTTACCGTGTGTTCTTTCTACCTAATTTTATTTTTGGTTCTTTAATGAATAATTTTACTTTTAGAAAAACGATAATCATGCACTTTAGGTGCGTCTTCCGCCTGTGGCTCCACCTTCCATTTGCGCTAAACCTCAAAGTCTAAAACGCTTCATTCAAAAACTTAGCTTAGTGAGGCTGCTGCTGTATGTTAAAAATTCTGCCTTCCACAAATCACATTCGTTTCAACAAGCACAACATGGTTATTGCACATCTTCTGAAGAATTTGATGAGTTGAATGGCAGCTATCGCGGTGGTCGTTGGAAGTTATCCTGCCTACTTTTCCTGCTAAGGGAATGAGAGGCTCCAAAGTAGAGTTAGTAACAGTATGCTGCTTTAAGGAGAATTTTGTCAGCATGAAGTAAAGTACAACTGAGAAAGTAAAATACTGCTGGACCCCTGCATAATAGAATTAGTTAGAGGTGCGGTGAAGAAATGGTTAACCACTATTATGCTAGTAGGGATACTAATTTTGCTTGTGAAAAATAAAATTCGAAAAGCAAATAGGTATCCAGTGCAGTTGGCACAGGTGGTTAAAAACTTAAAATTGCTGTTAAAGCTCTGTAAATCTATATGCCTTTAAGCTGGTAGAATGTTGCTGGATGCATAGGTGACTAATCCAAAGTCAGTGTTAATGTCATGAAGGCTATAATAGATATAGGTCCTTGGTCAGTCTTGTTAGATTTTGTGGAACCACATCTAATTGTACTAAAAGCTTTAGCTATAAGATGAAGGTGTGGTTTAATATTTAATTATTTTAACACTCCTCCTCACGTTTAATCTGGTCTTTTTGCCTAGTACTAAGCATAGACATATTTAATTGGGGAGGCAAATGGGGCCTGGAAAGATTTGAACTCAAGACCTCTCGCTTTGATGCCATGTGAGATTTTGTATAATCATAGCCAACTGTTCTAAAAGCTTAAGCTGTTAGATGAAGGCATGGTTTAGTATTTAATTATTCTATCAAGTTTGAAATGTCACGAGATAGCATGTTGGAAATGACTGCAGTTAAATCAATTACCAATGTCCCATCTGACCACTTACTATTTAGGATTCTTTTGTAGAAGCTTCTTGATTGTCATTCTGGATATCTTCTGCTATGATCTATTTTGGGAACTGCATGTTCTTCCATTATGATTCCGTTTACTTCAATCTCACTCTTCCAGTTATCTATGCAGCTTGAGTACGACATTTTGGAATATGTGGTAATTGAGCGCTTGGCACAAGGAGGGCGAGAAAAGTTGAAAGATGATGGACTTAATCTGTCAGACTGGCTCCAGTCACTGGCTTCATTCTGGGGTCACCTGTATGTATTAGCATTCTTTATTGCAGATTTTTCCATTCACTCTTAATATGAATACGAAGTTTTAGGAATTACTACTGATCTTTTCTTTAATTTGCTCTGTGTATTGCTTGACATAACATCTTATACTACCAGAGGTTAGACTACTTGTTTGCTAACGTATGAGGAAAAATAGCTTTTGGTGGATTTTTCTTTCTATATGTGTAGTTGCTGTTCCATTCTTGTTGATGTGAGTTCGTTGTGGTCTAGCTAAGATAAACTTTATGATATTCGGCATTCTTGGATGTCAATGTTGTCTTTGCCAAATAATCATACTGTCCCTTTCAATTAATTTTATTTATAGATCTACTTCGGCCACAGTCGACATTCACCTCATTTTAGCTTGGAATTCAGTTACAACTCTTAGTTTGTTTATGCACCCTTGATGACTGGAGAATCCTCATTTCAGTGTCTGGGTTGCAGATTGACCCCAGAAAATGAGTGTTAACTGATGGTGGAAACTTTGTGAAAGTTCAAGTTTCAGGTCCATTGATGAATGTTAGGTCATTTTGTATGACCTGTGTCATTATCTAGGAGGCAATCAAGGTCAAGCACTGTTTGAATATTGCTCATGTCATGCATGTGCACAGATTTGACTGATTGGAACGCGTGCTATTCCCTGAAGAGCAATGAGGCGGGATCTTATTAGGACTTTGTTGGAATGGTTCATATTCTCACTTCAACTTCAGTTTGCAGATGTTAATTGGCTTGTTATAAGAGGTCTTTGATCGTGTTGGTTGGTGAATAATCATTTGACATCTTGGAGCAGCTATTAGGATTAAAATTTTTCATATGGAGTGGAGGGCATTTGTACATCTAGTAGAAGTTTGACCGAGATGGGTTTCTTTGTGCCATAAATATAAGAAGATTTGCCTCAAATTGTCTTGAGTAGAAAGGTCATGGCTCAGGATCTTATTAGGACTTCACTGGAATGGTTCATATTCTCACTTCAACTGCAGTTTGCAGATGTTAATTGGCTTGTTATAAGAGTTCTTTGATCGCGTTGGTTGGTGAATAATCATTTGACATCTTGGAGCAGCTATTAGGATTAAAATTTTTCATATGGAGTGGAGGGCATTTGTACATCTAGTAGAAGTTTGACTGAGACGGGTTTCTTTGTGCCATAAATATAAGAAGATTTGCCTCAAATTGTCTTGAGTAGAAAGGTCATGGCTCAGATGGAGAAAGGCAAAATCTCTACTAGCCCACAGTAACACTAGTAGATTGCTGATAAATTTTCAGTTCTTGACTGCAAAAAAATTGGAAGTTGATGCACATTTTACTTGCATCTGCATCAGACCCAGAGAGGAAAAAATAACAAATTAATTGTATCTGGATATGATGATTGGACATAAGTTCACCACCCCCTTGTAAGACTACTGGTGACTATATTGGAGCTAAAGAAGGGGGATGCCTCTCTGCATTGTGATTATAGATTTTCTCTAGTCACGTGTGGCCTCTCCAGGCAGCTTGGGGATGCTGAATTTAGAGGCTTGGTCTGGCTTTTGAGGTTCCTGCTGGCATTCACTGTCCTTGAGTTGGCAGCTTCATATTGCTCATTTTAAGCCATTGAATTGGACCATGGGAGTTATGTTCATGGTGTTTTGGTTGAGTTTACTATGGATGGAATAAATAGGTGGTGCTTGTTGTATGAATGAAGAATGGTTGAATGGTTCCTGTTCTATCAATATAGCTGGCATTGCCGTCTTCAAGGCTTTGTCAGCTATCAGTATAGCACAAGATCTGTTATGATTCAGCCCATCTGGTTTACTGGGATGTAGTTTGTTGCATTTTGATCAAAAGAAGCACTATGCACCTACTTCTGAGCGCTAGAGAAGGATGCCAGATCAAAGAATTGTTCTATCTTATTTGAGTTGAAAATCAGTAAGTTAGAGGGCCGGAGCTTATCATTTACCTTGAGCTGCAAAGTTGTCAGAAGTCAGTTATGTTGAAAATAACGTTGTTGATAATTAAAATGATCCATTCTTTCTCTGCACATGTAGACATGGACATGCACATGTACCCAACTGACATGCATGCATGCAGACAAACTCATACACTGGCTCACATAGACACAATGCTGCATCTGGCCTCGCAAATAATAGTTGGAGCTTTTATTCATATCTTGTCTCTTCTCTTTTGCTTTAGGAATTGAGTACTAGTTTTGCATTTATTGAACTTTCTGTAATTATGTTGTTTCTAGGTGTAAGAAATATCCATCAATGGAATTGAGGGGTCTTTTTCAGTACCTTGTCAACGAGCTGAAAAGGGGTCAAGGAATTGAACTTGTTCTTCTGCAGGTGATAAAAATCTTCAGGTTATGCCTATTTTGATGCATTACTCAGTTTTTCTTGTCTGTGACTATATGAATCTCATGCCTGAAACAGGAGCTTATACAACAAATGGCAAATGTCCAGTACACTGAGAATCTAACAGAAGAACAACTGGATGCCATGGCAGGGGGTGAAACTCTCCGGTATCAAGCTACTTCTTTTGGTGTGACTCGCAACAATAAGGTACTCTGAACTTACTTTTCCACAATCACAGTCTCTGCTTTCTCTGTATGGTTTTTGACTGATTTTTTTTATGTAGTCACCTTCTTAATACTTGAAATTTGTCCAAATTGTTTCTTGAAGATGCCTGGTATTTTATATTACTTTTCTGCAGAAGAATTTTATATAGGTCTTACTCTTAGGAACTTGGGTACATTCATTATTTTCTAGTTTCTTGACTTTGGGCTTCAGACACATTTTCAGTGATCCTACTATTAAGAGTTAACGTATGTTCCCCATTTTGATAATATAGTAAGTGGATTTCCTTCTGCCAAGTGGCTGGTTATGGATCTGAAAAGGAAAAAAAGATTCATGTACAATCTGAAACCTATTCATCATTTTCTTCTTTCTCAATTGTGATGATGGTGCAGGCATTGGTCAAATCAACTAACCGGCTAAGGGATTCATTGCTTCCAAAGGATGAACCAAAGTTGGCCATACCGCTTTTGTTGCTCATTGCTCAACATCGTTCGGTGTAAGATTTTCTGATTAGTGTTGTGTGCGTAAGGACTTACTATTATACATGAACTGTCAACATATTCTACTACTAACCTAGATTCATTATCCGTGAAAGATAAAAGTGGAATCAAATGATTGTTTGTTTGGTGTCTGTTGAAGCGATGGCTTACATTCGTGATGAAGCTAATGGTGTCGTTAATCTTAGAGTCATACTTACACTATGTTTGATTTAAATATCGGAACCTCTTCCCATGTTAGCGTGATTATGTCTGCCGTACTTTATTTTTTGTTGTTGTTGATACAGTACAATAATACCATGGACAATGTGGAGTTGATGCTTGACAGTCCTTCCTATTGCTTGTGTTCTTCCTTGGTTTTTTTGCCCCTCAACTTTGAAGCTTATGCTGCATCTGTTTCCCACCTTGTTGAGGAGAAAAATGTTTCAGGCATGAGAGAATCTAATCGAATGCAAAGTTGCTGCATCACTTTTTCTGTTTAAAGACATTGTTATTTTCCTTAGGCTAGGCATAATGAATTTCCCTTTACTTCGTCCAAGTTGTTGATCATTCACAAATAATTGCTGCAATGGTTATATCTGTTATCCTTTGTGAAATACTGATTATGTGATTGCAAGCCCAATTCTTTTGCTCTGTGACTACTGTCAAGTAAGACATGTCATGCCTTTTTGTGCAGGGTTGTCATAAGTGCTGAAGCACCATACATTAAGATGGTTAGTGAGCAATTTGATAGATGCCATGGAACCCTTCTTCAGTATGTGGAATTTCTCTGTAGTGCTGTGACACCACCTACAGCATATGCGCAGCTGATTCCCTCACTTGATGATCTTGTTCACCTGTATCACCTAGATCCTGAGGTCTCTCTCTCTCTCTCTCTCTCACTCTCAGAAAAATAAGAAACAAAGAGGGAAAGATATTCACCTCCTCGATTTTTATTGTTACTGAGTAGTGTGATTATGTGATTGCTAAATTTTTGTAGTATTATGATCCTTTTTTTTGTTTCACCTTGATTCAGGTAGCTTTCTTGATATACCGTCCAGTAATGAGGCTTTTCAAGGCTCATGGAAGTTCAGAAGTTTGCTGGCCTTTGGATGACAATGAGACTATGAACTTAGAGGCTGAGTCTGAAGAGAAGTCTTGCAACTTAGTTCTCAATCTTGGCCGACAAATGAAGCCAATCATGTATTGATGGACTCTCATGTCGTCGTCTTTTTATGTGCATGTGTTGAAACTTGAAAGCACTTTTCTCTGCATGTAACACCCTTTTTTTGTCTTTCTAGTAGATTTCTGATGTGTGGACCTTATAGAATTTTATTTGACTTGTAGCTGCTAAAGTGTCATTTTATGCAGGTGGTCGGACCTTCTTGTGACTGTCAAGTCTATGTTGCCTGCAAAAGCTTGGAATAGCCTCTCCCCTGATCTTTATGGTACATTTTGGGGGCTCACATTGTATGATCTCTATGTTCCTAGGAGTCGTTATGATTCTGAAATTGCAAAGCAACATGCGGCACTTAAGGCTTTGGAGGAACTTTCTGATAATTCAAGTTCTGCAATTACCAAAAGGAAGAAAGAGAAAGAGAAAATTCAGGAATCTCTTGATCGTCTGACCAGCGAACTCCACAAGCATGAAGAACATGTTGCTTCTGTTCGGAGACGACTTTCACGTGAAAAAGATAAATGGTTAAGCTCCTGCCCTGATACTCTGAAGATAAATATGGAGTTCCTTCAACGTTGTATATTTCCACGGTGCACTTTTAGCATGTCCGATGCTGTCTACTGTGCTATGTTTGTACATACTCTTCATTCCCTGGGGACCCCCTTCTTCAACACAGTTAACCACATTGATGTTTTGATATGTAAAACATTGCAACCCATGATATGCTGCTGTACCGAATATGAAGTGGGAAGACTTGGGAGGTTCTTGTATGAGACTTTAAAGACAGCCTACTATTGGAAGGTAATTTTCGCTCTGGTTTTTGCAGTAATAGCATCGTGGTCTTTTCTTATATTGTCATTATGCAGCTTCGGCTTCGAGGTGTATACATATATTTATGACTCTTCTTCATAGTTATTCAGCTGACGGACTTTTTTTTATAACATCTTGATCATGATAACAGCAAAGACTTATATGTTTTTGCCCTACGGGGGTCAACTTGTACTTTTTCTTCAGAGTGACGAATCCATATATGAACGTGAATGTGGTAACATGCCAGGCTTCGCTGTCTATTATCGTTACCCAAACAGCCAGCGTGTTACATATGGGCAGTTCATAAAGGTAATCTTTCATTGATTTCTGCCTGAAACTCTTACCTTTATGTCATAGGAATAAGATTTTTTCATGTACCTCCCGAATGCTCTGTCTCTTTTCTGTGAATAGTCTCTTATGGTAATATTTGTGTTCTATGCTGCTAGATGTGGGTTTCCTTATTCTTGCTGCTTGTATAGCTGTATATATGCTAAATTTCCATGAATAGGAAATTTCCATATTTTAACTATTCTTGTATTATAATGATCATTCATACAATTTGTCTCGGATATCTATCCACCCCATTCATTTCATGATCATTCAATGTAAAACCAGCACGATCTCACTAAAGAAAGGATATATTTTCACTTTTCCTTTGTCTTTTTTTTAATTCATCATTTTTCTATTTTTGTTTGTTATGTAATACCTTAGAACTTTGTTTTATGATACTGGTGCATAGAACTACGGCAAACAATGAAGAAGTATAGAACTAGAAAGACTGCATCGGGCCTCTTAAAGTGTATTTTCTTTCATTATTGTGTTGTTTGAAGAACTAAGGTTCTTTACTCAAAAAGCTATACCCATTATCAAGTGAAAGGTTGTTCATTTTGCATATAGGTGCTGTCGTCTGAATTTTCCTTTTTCGCATAGGTGCACTGGAAATGGAGTCAAAGAATTACGAGGTTATTGATCCAATGCCTGGAATCAACAGAGTACATGGAGATACGGAATGCCCTCATCATGCTGACAAAAATTTCTGGTGTTTTCCCAGTTACTCGAAAGAGTGGGATTAACCTTGAAAAACGGGTTAGCATTGTCTGCTTGGTTGTTAATGATTTTAATGTGAATTTGGTGATGTCTAAATTGCTTGTGCCATTAGACAAGATGTACTTCTAAGTCATTGCCCAATAGATACTATATCTATCTTTATGAAGGAAAAATCAGGCATCAAAGGGAATTCTTATGTTTATCTCTCCAAATCTATAGGTTGCTAAGATTAAAAGTGATGAAAGAGAAGATCTCAAGGTATTGGCAACAGGTGTGGCTGCTGCAATGGCTGCTAGGAAGGTAACTTCTGATTTTGATTGTTCATTTATCTTTTTAATTTACACTGTAGTTAAGTGCCTCTTGTTTGTAGCCTTCATGGGTTACCGATGAAGAATTTGGCATGGGCTATTTGGAAGTAAAACCACCATCACTTGCTTCGAAGTCTGTTTCAACCAATTTAACAGCGTCAAACGGTCCAGCTCTTGCTCAGAATGAACATGTTGGGGGAAGAGGAGCACAAACAGATGCTGGGAACTCAGTCAAAGAGCAAGCCTTAAGGACAAAAAATGCAGAGAGAGGGCTAGAGAAAACAGATACTTCAGGTGGAAAAACTGATACTGGAAATCTAAAAGTGAAAGGTGGGTCAGCTGCAAATGGTTCAGAGGCTCAGATAACTACTATTCCAGCTGTTACACAGTCTGGATCATCACATCAAAGATATGTGGAAGAATCTGCAGCAAAATTTGATGAAAGCAATTCTAAAGCTGCTCCGAAGGACTCCACTGATTCTGAGGTACTCCTAATTTTAACTGTTAATGGTTAGTTTCATATTGCAGGAGTTGTAATTCACTGTATAGATTGATGGATTTGTGGAGGTTGAGGAGAGTAGTAGGACCTGACTCGCCAGACAATAAGAGTAATTCAGTATAGTGGGATAATTTCGTAGTGCTAAGCTGAGGGCCTGTGGGATGCATGCGGTAATAAGCTAGTAGCTGTCGATGTGGTGGTCGGTCCTGGATCATAAAAAATGCTAATCTATGGTTGCTTAGTTATCACGTTGCAAACTTAGGATATGTTCATTTACTCTATGCAAATGTTTTAATCATTTTTAAATGAATCTTTACACTGTAGTCACACATGGCCATAAGCATGCCAATTAATCAGGTTATCCCCATGTGAGCTCTCTCTTTTTTGTCATTGCATTTTCTCCTGATTTTGTTTAGCCAAAACCTTACCATTTTGTGACTGTTATTTACTTGTGCTGGGAGTTAATTGCCGCTTAGTAATTTTCAGCCATTTGTTTTGCATTTTTATGTTGCTTTTGTTTGCTTTTAAAAATAATATCAAACAGGTTTGTTCGATTATCTTTGCAGAAAACTTTTACTTCGAAACAGCTTGTGTCTGCCTTTGAGGGAATACATCAAAAAATGGAGGATACAAATTGGATATCAAACTCTAGTATGATTGTAATTTTTGCACTTAGGTTTTATGAGTTTATCAAGCATGCATATGTAGGCATGATGGCATTTATCATTGTGAGAGGGAAAAGTGTATTGTTTTATTCAATAAAGTTCAATATATACATCAAAATAACCCTAAAGGTCTTAAAGACTACTTTACCCTTTATACTTCTAACACTGGCCCTCAAGCTAGAGCATAGATATCAATCATGCCCAGCTTGTTGCAAATATAATCTATCCTCCCATTACCCAGAGGTTTAGTAAAAATGTCTGCAAGTTATTCACTAGTTCAAATGTGACAGGGAAGAATCAATCCACTCTACAACTTTTCTCAAATAAAATGACAGTTGACCTCAATATGTTTGTTCTCTCATGAAACATGGGGTTGGAAGCTATATGCTCTGCAGCTTTATTATCACACCACAAGAGTCATGGGTACTGAAGCTTTAAAGTCTAACTCAGCCAATAACTGCTGAATCCACATTAATTCACATGTCACTTGTGCCATGGCTCTATATTCTGACTCAGCACTAGAGCGTGCCACAACACTCTGTTTCTTACTCTTCCATGATACTAGACTTCCTCCAACCAAGGTACAATAGCCAACAGTAGACCTCCTATTGTTAGAAGCATAAAGGGTAAAGTGGTCTTTGAGACCTTTAGGGTTATTTTGATGTATATATTGAACTTTATTGAATGATACGACACACTTTACCCTCACATGGTATCAGAGTTGGAGGTCCTGAATGCGAATCTTTCTAGGCCCCATTTGCCTCCCCAATAAATTATTTCCATGCTTAGTACTAGGCAAAAAGATCAGACTAGACGTGAAGGGGGGAGGGGGGAGAGGATGTTGGAATATTTAAATAATAAACAACGCTTTCATCTAACAGCTTAAGCTTTTAGAATAGTTAACAAAGTGGTCTCACAAATCTCACATGGTATCATGATTCTTCATGACTTTTGAATAATATTCAACAACCCAACATACTAAATAGTACAAACTTTTCCTTGAAAGATTAAGAAGTTCTTTGGAATGTCCATTAATGATGACATTATAAGTACATGAGGCCAAAATACATAACCGCGTCTTGTGTATAAAAGCTACTTAAGTTTTATTGCCATTGAAATTTGGAATTATCTTTGGTGTTTAGGCTCTTATTTTGTTTGTGCAAAGTTGCTTGAGAAGAAGTTTACCCTCATGCCCAATTACTATTGAGAGACTTGCTCATTAGGTGTACTATTAATGTACAGAGGGAAGGAGAGAGACTGAAATTTACTGCTTAGGGGAGAAAGCATGTGTGAACTACCATTGTTGTCTATGAATTGCTTTTATGCTTTTTGTTAGCATTTTCATCCATTTGTCGATTAAGTGTTTTAATTAGGTCCAATAGCTTACTGCTGGTTGATAAAGTATTACACATGATGATTGATGCTTGAAATTCTTTCTTCTCATGGGAAATTGGCCATTCTTCTTAGTGATAGATAGTTTAGTTGACATTTGCTCAGTGAAAAAAATGGCTTCTTGAGGCTTTCAAAAGATAAAGAAATGAGAATATAGCCTCTTGAGAGTATCGTCGCATGCTAAGCCAAAAAAGTGCAACTGTGCAGCATCTGATTATCATCATAACCAATTGTACATGGCGGTGCACTCTTAGCCGTGATATTTCAGTGGAGACTGTTTAAAAACAGTAGCTTCTTTTAAGTGTGGTCTGAGTGCCTTTGATTTTATTTGGTTGGCTTTCCCCTCCTACAAACTATTCCTCGAATTGATCATTATTTCCTCTACAAGAAATATGGTTGCCATGGGGTTCCCATTCTTATCTTTGGATATTATATTAATTAGTTTTGTTGTGGAAATGACTCTCTGTCATAGTTCTATATACATTAGAATTTCCTGTTGCTCAATGTGTTTGCTCCTTGTGGCTTTATACATGATCTGGAAGCTCAATTGATCTTCAATGCCAATTTATTTTCTTAATTTTGACTGATGACAGTTGAAAGCTCCAGCCAAAAGAGCCATACCTGCTGTATCACATGCTAAGCCGCCAAAACAAGATGGTAAGGATGAGAAATCTGGAAAGACTGCTTCTTCTACAAACGATAGGAATGTTTCTGCTCATACATCTGAGGGTAGGCAAGTAGCTGCTACGAATGTGTCTACAACTCTGACAACTAATGGGAATGCTAAAGGTTCTACTCCATCTGCAAGATCTTCAATTGATGTGCATGGGGTTGAAGCGAAGACAGAGAGTGGAGCTGCCAAGTCATCTGATGGGAGGTCTTCTCATGTTAAAGATGATGGAAATGATAATTATGATGCACTAAAACCTCCTTCTCGACTTGTTCATTCCCCAAGACATGAGAGTTCTTTAGCTTCTTCGAAGTCTGGCGACAAGCTGCAGAAAAGAAGTAGTCCTCCAGATGAAGCTGACAGGGTTAGCAAGCGTAGAAAGGGGGACAGTGACTCCAAAGATTTGGAAGGAGATGTTCGGTACCCAGATAGAGAGAGGTCTGTAGATGCTCGATTTCTGGATCTTGAGAAAACGGGGAGTGATGAGCAAAGCATCTATAGGAACACAGATAAGATTTTGGACAGAACAAAAGAGAGAGTTGTTGATAGATATGACCGAGATTACAGGGAGCGTCCTCGTGGAGATGATGTAGTGGTCGAAAGGGCAAGGGATCGGTCAATGGAACGATATGTTAGAGAGCGTTCAGTTGATAGAGTGCAGGAGAGAAGTAATGACAGGACTTTTGATAGGCTCCCTGAAAAAGATAGGGGAAAAGATGATAGAAGCAAGCTGAGGTACGGTGAAACTGCTTCGGAAAAAGTTCATGCAGATGACCGGTTTCATGGGCAGAGCCTGCCACCACCACCACCCTTGCCACCCCACGTGGTACCTCAGTCACTTGGTTCCAGTAGAAGGGATGAGGACAGCGATAGAAGGTTTGGAGTTACCAGGCATGCTCAAAGACTTTCTCCAAGACATGATGAGAGGGAGCGCAGGCGGTCTGAAGAGAACATAGCTTCACAGGACGATGCAAAACGAAAGAAAGAGGATGATTTGCGCGATAGGAAACGAGAGGAACGAGAAGGGATGTCATTGAAGGTATGCGCCACCTTTAATTGTGTTAAGAGTAATTTAGTACAATGGCTGGAAGGATATTTTATCTATAAGTACTCAAAGAGATTGTTGTGTTCTAATCGGTGGGCATTGTGTCACGGCAACAGGCCCGTGACAATTGCATATATCTTAATATTGAGTTCTATAGTGGCGAGACATTCTTTGACTTCTGATAAAGGTTTTTGGTTGAAAAAAAAGAACGGAGGCTTGGTTTTGCAAAGTTGTATGTATTGTCTTTGGTGCAACACAGAACCTCGTCATTCCACTACAGGGTTTTTGGGTATGGCAAAAAATGATACTCATAATCACCTCTTTAAGTCTTTTTATCCTGGGATGATAGTCAAACTTGATCTTTGGACGCATGATGTTTCCCTCATCTATCTTATACATGGGGGCTTATTCTGAAAGACAGTGGAACCCTTTGGCTGTAAGCCCTGCCCACACCAGATTGTGGCTCATGAATGAAGTGAGTTCGGCTGACGTTGATAGAAACTTGATTGAAGATAACTAAAGTTTTATGTGATCTAAAAAGCTTATTTTCCCCCTGTAGGATTATTGTTGTGGGTTTTTCGATCTATTCTCAAATTGTAATTAATTTAAGAAATTATATTAAAATATTCCATATATAATGGATGGCTTTTCATCAAATGTTAATTATATTTTTCTCTCAGATACATGTTACTGGTTATGCTTCATTATGGAATTTTTTATCCTTTCCTTTTAATTTTGGAGAAACAAGTATCAAAGTTTAGATTATTGATTATCATTCTTTAGATCGGAACATTTTTGCTCATATCGTTGACTTTGTGCATTAAGGTGGATGAGAGAGACAGGGATAGGGATAAAGCGAACCTTCTGAAAGAGGAAATGGATGCAAACGCTGCTTCAAAAAGGCGGAAACTGAAAAGGGAGCATCTTCCATCTGGGGAACCTGGGGAGTTTTCACCAGTGGGCCCTCCTCCTGCCCTAACTGTCGGCATGTCACAATCCTATGATAGTAGGGACAGGGGAGAAAGGAAAGCTCTCATGACCCAACGCCCAGGTTACATGGAGGAACCAGGACCAAGGGTGCATGGTAAAGAGGCGGCAAGCAAGATGGGCCGTCGTGATGTTGAACCGTATCCTTGAAAATCATTTTCTATCATATTGATCCTGTTTTTACACAATAGGTTTTGAATTATAGCAAGAGGCCTCGTCATGAATGAGAGCACTTGTTTGACCCTCTAATAATGTCTTGCTGTTGTTACTTTTCATCTCTTTCTATCATTTTCTGTGTCCAACGCATTGATGACTTTGTTCGATGGTAGTTTGTTCTAGTATTTAGAAGTTGCCCCATCGTTGACATCAATGCGGTGTCAGCCTCCCTTGTGCATTGTAGTTGTAGATCGGATCACTGTTAGAAGAGTGCTGCCATTTTGTGGAACCTCCCATGCTCTTTGAGAGGAGGTTTTTGTGCGAAAAAAATTTTCCTCTGTTTGCAACATTATTTTTGCATTTATTATGTTCTCTGGGTTGATGCAATAATGGCATCATCTTTGAAATTAAGATCCTTAACTGGTGTAGGATGTATGAACGAGAATGGGATGATGAAAAGAGGCAAAGAGCTGAACAGAAGCGAAGGCATCGCAAGTAGATGAGTAGAGATTTTGAGACCTATAATTTCTCAGGCATTGGCGAGATGTTGCTTTTAGCTCAGGAAATGGACCGGTTACCCCTAGAGGCCATCTGGTACTGTGCTGGCTTTGATCCTCTTGGTATCCTGAAGCCTTTATTACAAGGAATCGGATCACGAGCTTCATGCGATTGGTTGAAGTTCCAATTCAACATTTTGTGTGCTGAGCTTCTCCTTAATCCGGTGCACGTTGCACACATTGTTATTTCGTTTCTTCAAACTACAGGACGATAGTGCGCTGGATTCTTTATGTAATGATTTTCATGTAAAGAGCATTCTTGAAGCTGGATAGAAAAGAGGATGCTTTGTTTCGCCCCATGTAATGTACATAACCGAGTACTCCAGTTACATATTGCGGCTGTATCCCTAACAGTTTTGCCTATTGGTTCAGCGAATGGTATGGCCTAGCGTGCTCAGGCACAAAATTGTTTCAAAGAGTTCCTTGTGGGATCGTCTGCTTGTTATGGTTGGGTTGTGGACCGCTTTCACTATAGTCCTTGCAGAGTGGAAGAGTTATCACGATATTCATTTAACTGTAGACTGGATTCGTGTTTGTCGTTTTAGGCCGGTTATCGCTACTACCTAGTCATTTCTCATTAGGTTGTCCGTGTACAAGAGTAGCTGTAACTCAAGTAATTAACTGAGATTTCTCCATATGAAATTGGATGTTCAGTGCTCTTAACAGCCTTATAGCATGTCCAGAATTTAACAATCGCATCAGCAAAACCGGTTTTACGTTTGGTGTTGTTTAGTTTCTTTGGCAAAAGAAATGTGGACGGTGTGGGGATTCTGCAAGCTTTAGTAAATTTCTCGTGATGTATGACAGGTTTTAGGAGCTTCGTCTTGATGCATAGAGCTAAATATAATTCTAGTCACTTAATGATGGAAGACTGCGATATATAATGGGGACAATTATCAAAAAAATCGTAAATATATTATACATATATCAATTCAGCTATAAATCTTTCAATTATATCAATTAATCCCTCAAGATACCTCTCTCTCTCCTTTGGTTTAATTTTCTCTTCCACTTCAAGCTCCCTCAACTGAGATGGCTCCATCTTCTCAAGTCAAATTGGGATTTTCTCTCCTAATCTAGTTTGGGAGTTTCTTTAATTGTTTTTATATAGCTTTTTGTTTTCATTTGCTCGCTATTGATGCTCTTCTTTGCTTGATGTGCATATCTTCCACTTTCATCGTTAGGAATCAACTTGCTATTTCAGATCCTCCAAACGGAGAAGTCCGACAAGTTCGGAGATGAATACGATGAGTTCATACTACATTGGAAGCGGTATACAACTCCTTCGAGTTTTGAAAGCTTTCATCTAGATTTGGAAGCTCTTCTCTTCCGATCTAGATATAGATTTGGGAGTTCCTTAAAGACGTTTCTGTGCTCGTTCAATTGTGTCAATTTTTGACATAACTAGATTTATGACTTTTTTGATAATTTCCCATTTATAAAGTGGAGAAATTATTCAGTAGTTTGATACCAACACATCATACACTCTTGTCCACTAGTATATTGACACATGTCCACTGATGCAGTTACGCGGAATCTAAGTAAAAAATTATAAAAAATCTTCTTTCTCTTCACCTCTGAGCTCTCTCTTGCTCCTTTTTCGTCCTCAGCGATAATATCACTGTGTGTGTTTATGGTGGTGCAAGTCTATCAACTTCTGGCTTTTTGTGCAACTCTTTTATGTTCGTCTAAAGTCAAGGCCATGATGACCTCTGAGCTCTCTTACTTGGTGTTGATTTACAGACAAAATCTTATATATCAGCAACATATATTATTTTTTGAAGGTTAATGTAATAGGTTGGTACTGAAATAGAAATGAATCAGAGAGCATAAATTTGATTAGAAATATATTTAGTTTGTTCGATTTTCCATTTACACTGTTAAAAAAACTGCTAATTTTGTGGAGAAGCCTCGTATCATCCCATTTTGACCCCCCTAATCAAATAATCTTGTTAGCAATCTATAACAACAGTTAAGATTTAGGATCATAAGGCCGCAATGAGGATGTAACAAGAATTCAAAACTCCAAAATTTCGCTAACAGAACATTGGCTCCAACAGAACCTACCAAATCTTAAACCTCGCCTTTGCACTGTTTATGTTTCTGGGTTTCCACCCTTTTCCTCGAACTTCCACTTTGATTTCCTCATCTTCTTGTCCTCTCGGATGCTTCCATCACTGAAAGAAAAATGGTGAGAGATTAGGGTTTGTGATTCGCGGTGTTTCTTGATGATTCTAGGGTTTTTGCTCTGCCTAAATGATGGCACTTTCACTGTTTACTTTTTGTGATTTATTTCAGCTTGATGGTCTGGCTTCACTTCACCTTATGATCCACTTCCATGCCATCGAACTCTTTTATGACTCCATAGGTTTGTTAATATTATTTCAGAGAGGACGAAAAGCTTCTTCGCCCGAAGGAAAGAAGAGGCCGGAATGGCTGAGCGATCTCCTGCGGTGTGGCTTCTTCGGCCTGTGCAGCCGCCACTGCGAGATGCCGAGGAGCGAGCAGAGGCTCTACTGCATGGACTGCAATCTTGCCATCTGCAAGCACTGCGCCGCCGACGACCATGGACACCATCCCCGTCTCCACATCCTCAAGTACAAGTGCGACAACGCGGTTCGCGTCCAGGACATGCGCAGCTACTACAATTGCTCTGAAATTAAGGTTTCTACATCATTTTTCTTATTCTGACACGAAGAGAACGATTTGAAAACTCGAGTGCAAGACAATGTCTATTGTGCTTGTGTTGCTTAATGAAAATCACTCGATTTCACGCGTTGCCTGGGATTGGATAGCTGATTTGTCAATGGGTAATCAAAGTGATCTTTTGTGATCTGATTTTCTTTCCAAATAATTTTTGGGTTTCTATGCATGCAGTCGTACATAATCAACGAGGACAAAGTGGTGCTCATAAGTCCAAGATCTCCATTGGAGACATCGGAGCAACCCAAGAACTGCCGTTCGTGCGCAGCTTGCGGCGTATCCATCCAACGCTCGTCTGATACGTATTGCTCCATTGCTTGCAAGGTACGTAGTTCGGTCGCCAAGTAGGTGTACACAACTGTGACTGGCCAAAACGTATTATATCATATGTTGCGGAAATTAGATTTAACTCGATCATCATAAAGACAAATAGAATGTGATTTTATTTGTTTTATTACTAGCTGTTGGTTGTGCTTTTTGTTTCTTTTTGCCTTACTTAATGTTTGTTTTCTATTCCATGCCCATATTTTATTGATTTACTAAATTTCTCCTCCTCCTTTCTCTTCCATTTTTTTTTATGTTGGAAATTTTCTTGTAATCCATATCTCTTGTACAGTGATCTTATTCCATTGGATTTTAGCATCACTTTCTTTCATCGAGTGACTCAGCCACTTTTTAAGGCGGTAAATGGGTGGGACTGAGTCGGGTTGGGATCGGATCATAAATAAGTCGACCCGTTTTTGCTTATTTAAGTTGTATCCATTCATAGCCCATGCCCACCTATATATCCTATTTCCACTTAATCATTATATTATATATGTGAATAATGGAAAAATAAAATTCAAGTTTAAAAAATATATATGAGAATTTTACACACTAAAAGAAATCAAAGTCGAAGAAATATTGTAAAACTTACAAATATGCAACTACGGGTCTGTGGCTCTTTCTAGACCACGGCAAGGTGGTCCCTGTCACCTTTGCCAAGGCGAGGTGGCCGTTAGGGATGGTCATCAAAGGCAACGATGGCGGCCATCATCAAGATTGTTTGCCTCCGGCCACCACCGTGATGTGGCCATTAGGGATGGTTATCAAAGGCGACAGCGGCATCCCTACTCATTCGCCGCTCTTTTACGATGGATTGTGTTTTCTTTTCAAGTTTTGATAATATCGGGTTGAAAATTGTTATGGTCCAAACACATCCAAACCTATATCTAATTGGGTTTTATTTTTAAAACCCATTTCAACCTCATTTAGAAAATTTTAGATAACTCATTTAACATGGTTCAGAATTAAATGAGTTAAAAATGCTGTCATACTGGTTTGAGATTTTGTGAGACTTATCTACTAGCGCAATGACTCAGATATTAATTTTGTGTGATTAGGGACGTATCCAAAACCCAACTTTTCTTGGCCTGCTCCAGATTCGGGGGTAAAGAAGCTCGTGCAACTGCAAATGTTAAAATGTCGGACTAGGTGGAGAAGTTGGGAAACCATCTTGTGACGTCTCCCACAAGCCTATAACTGGGCTTTGTCATTTCGACTGAGCCCCTTCATGAACTTAAGATCTAGCGATCCCCTTCATGAAGAGATTAGCGACATGTTTCCTCCGTCCTAGTAACCGCGGATTACCCTCCGCGACACAATACGTGCAAAACGCGTTTATCTCAATCGAGTTTTGGTATAACCTCGTGTGCATGCGTTTGGAAAGTTACTATCTTGACGATGGAAGTACAATAACAAAAGGTAAATCGCATCGACGGACCTGATGAGGTAGTTTGTTTATGGCTGTTTCGAGGAACTGCACAGGCGTCGTCGGAGCCGGCGGACCAGCAAGGGAAGGCCACCGACGAGGGCTCTCGGAAAGAAAGCAGCACGATCACATTGCACAACGGAAAGGAGGAGTCGAGCAGCAGCCACGAGAATGCTGGTAATGCTAGGAGCGGCGGCGACGAGCCGAGGCGGTCGTTCAGGCCGAGACACCGCCTGTTGAAGAGGAAAGGGATTCCTCACAGGGCTCCCTTCTTTTGACCGGGAGAAACTCAAAGTTTCCAAACCATGAGCCGATCTAGCAATATGCTTGCTGTTTGCTTTTGCAGCTGTTGTTGTGTTTTCTTTGGTTTTAGTTGGTCCAAGTTGGATTCAGAGGCCCATCGCTTTGAAGAAGCGAAGGTGGGAAAGGTCAGACTCCTCGTGTCTTTTTTCATCTTTTCATTTGAATCCATTCAGTTCAATTGATGGCACGGACGGATCTAGATAATTCTTCTAGCTGTTGCAAAATTCGGTCAATGATTGTTTTAGTACTTGACGCAGTATCGTTACGCTTAGAATCGCAGCGAAATTGTAAAGCGCGCTACTAATCTACTGCATCATAAGGTGATATAATCAGTTTTCATTGGGAGAAGAACGAACTGCTTGCCTTGCGCATTTGTACAATTTTTATTGCACTTGGTAATCTATTACTGGATCCTAGATTTGAGAATATTTAAGATGTTATTTCGCGGGTAAGTAACAATTTAATTGATCGGTCCTCCCGTAAAATTTCGATGCACTTTTATAAACTCATCATTTCCGTCGATGGATTATGAGCTATCCACTGGGTCCACCTGTAAGATGTTAAAATACTTGATAATGTAATACTAGACACTAGTCTTCGCGATGCAAAACTGTTTTCTCAGTGGTAAATTACTAATTAATAAACGGAGCTCACACTTCGTAACCTATCACTAGATGTGGCTGTGAAAACACTATTGTTCAAATAGAATGTTACTAACTACTTGCCTGGCCCGATCGTTGAGTTTTTAGGGCACTTAGTAATTATACCACCAAATATTAGATTTCAAAACGGTGAAACTTGTTCCTCGGTACTAATTGGTTGACGAGTCCACTCATCAATTTGTAGAATACTGGGTAATCTGCTGTAGATGTTAGGAGCAGTAAAATCATTATCTTGTCGGCAAGCCACGGACTCTTTTTTAATGTGAAATGCATTGGTAATGTACAACGGGATATTAGATTTGAAAATAATAAAATTATTTTATTGGTAAGGATAGAATAGTAAAATTATTCATTTGTTGGTAAACCATAAATAGTACACCGGACAAAGAAAAGTTTCCAGTCGCGAAACATTGTTCCGTCTTTAAGTGCACGGAACACTACTTGTCCTTGAAAAAAGTTCATAATGAGACCGTCAGCTTATGAAAGAACTTCTTGCGAAGCAATGGCATTGGCATGGGGTTCCCCGATTTGTTTTGTCATTCCTGCCCTCTCGATGCAGATAACACTTGAGGGGTTATGGGCTTTTGAAGTCCTCAATCTCGTTTGATGAGTTGAAAAACCGTCTGCGGTTTTTTCAGTAATAATACAGATGTGAGATGTTTATACGTATACTTATCCGAACGGTGATCACAGATCTGTCTCCCCTTTTTAACTTTTGAAGGTACATCCAGATCAATGGTGATGAGGATGACGAGTAAAATGCGGCTTTAGGTTGGTGAGTTTCTTGTATAAAGATAATTATCCAATCCTTCCTTTCACGTGTTCCTTTACCTGAAGGCAATAGGAACAAATACAGGATGCAAAACGCAATAAATGGCAGACAAAGGGATAAGTCCTATAATTTCGAAGCCACAAAAGTCAAAAGCAATCGATCTTTATGTTGATGGAGACCCTCGCTGCTTTCAAATCTGCCACTAACCGATCAAAATTGGCAAGCTGCGAAATAATGTAAGGAATGTGCAACGGTTGTTATTTATTTATTTATTTTTTATGGTAAGGATGCAACGGTTGCTATTGAGACCATTAAAACTGAATAAAAGAATTGTATTTCATCTAATGTATTGCCCACTCGGGCTTCAGACATAATGAACTTCTGTAGTATATGAAAAGAATGTTTTTTAATCAATCAATTTGTATGGATATAATGGAAAGCGGAGAGTTTAATTGAACATAAGGCTGATTTACGGCGTCGCTAATCTGCTACTTCTGCAATGTACTTTGCTACCCACTGCAAGCTCTGCCAAGATTAGAGCACACTGTGTCATTGGTTTTAATTGAGATGCCGAAAATTTAAGAATAGATTAAACATAATGTGTCATGGAGAATGCTCTAACGCTCTGATGGGTGCATCTTTGCAAATTAGAATGTCACATATGCATGGCGAAGTGAAGTGAGAGAAAGAAGTGGGCTGAACTCGACTAATTATGAACCCATAGACATACCTCTATGCATCTCACTATATCATCACCTTCTATTCTGAGATGAGTCTGTAAAATCAGAAGAGAATATTAAGAAGGTAGAAATGAATGTAATCAATTCCTATATTGGACCAGTCACTCAAAGTGCAATGCCATTAAATTTTCCCTGACAAACAAGAAAACTGTAAGTGATATGGTAAGACATGGAGAATCCTCGCCAAAGCAGATGGTGTTTCATTGTATCATGTTCGGCTAACTTGCGGCATATTTAAAAAGCTTTGGTGCCTCGAGCGACAATTTAGCTATTGAAGTCTTCAAAAAACACTGGTGCTTAAACACGTCACATTCATCCAATGAAGCTGCTTTAAGACAGGTTTACTTACCTGCATGACTCGCTTGCAGGATGCATCTTCCACTGATGCCAGGATGACCAGCGCAGCTGCAACTGTGGAAGGCCAGTAGGACAGCTGCTCATGGTCTAGCAGAGCTAAAGCTGCCAAGTTTATGGCCCTCTTATTCACTCTAGCATCAGCTCTTGCAGCTCTTGAGTAGAACCTGCAATCGTTTCTTCATATTTCAGTGATATTCAGCAAAATCACTTCTTTACACAGATTATTCAAGTGATTGGAATTTGAAAAGTCTCAAAAGCGGGTCCAACACAAGAAAACACGCAAAATGAAGAGAAAAGAAAATAAGTCTGCCGGTCGAGGTTGCGCAGACAAGATATGGACTGTACCATAAGAAGTTGTGTATGGTAGGCAATGCACACTGAAAGTTGAGAACCTCTAGTACCAACCACTCCATTGCCACCACTTCGCATCTGCTGTAGTTGTCACTCCCCACACGGAAATTCTTTTGTCTTACGCTGAAATACCAGTACCATTTGCATCTGTTAGGACTCAGCATAACCCAATTGGGTGTCCATCCACAAATGAGTCATGCAGTGGAGTGATTGTAAGTCACTACTGGCAACTCGGACATAGTGAAGGTTGAGATGATTGGCAATTCCTTTGCGATGGGAAACCTTTGAATTTGTTCATGATGTACTTCCTAACGGTCTACTACATGCAACTGAAATTACCCAATTCCGTGAACATTCTAAATGTGGTGTTGTCTGAAGTTATGGCGAAATGATTGCTGGGAGCTGGGCATAAGTAAAATGGAGATTTGTAAAGATCGAGGTCTTAAGCATCTTTACATTTGCTAACCGAAAGGTCCAAAGCAATTATTGCCTTCTAAGGAGGGCTTTGATTGGCATCCCTCTATATGAAGATGAAGGTAAGAAATCTATTTACCTGTTGTAAGGTTGATTCTCCTCAATCCTGGTGGCTAGGGTGAGACAGGCTATTCCAGCAATTCGAAAGCTCCTTCGCTGATTGAAGTATCCTTTACTAAGTAATCTATCAAAGAGGCTGACCCCTAGAAACAAAGTCTCGTTGTGGAGCTCTCTTGCAGTAGATTGCTGTTGACATGGAATATCAAACTTAGAAGAAGTCAAAAGAAGGTCCACAGAAGGATCCATGTAAACATATAGGCATGACGTGTTGTCCAGCTTGAAGCAACCTCTTATGTACAGGCATGGATCTTACAGTAAGGAATGTCCGCGGTTATCTGTATGTCATGCGAAAGTAGTTTCTACAGGCAATATATGCAAATTATAAATGGATCTCAACATATCAATGCAATAATATCGGAGAGAGAGAGGAAGAGCAGCCCTTGCATTCAAACTCTATGAAATTGCATTGGCCAATCCGATGTGTGCAAAGCAAAACATCTTAGCGTCTTCTACAAAACAATCGTGAATTGATATGGAATGCTTGGCCATCGACATGTGTATCTAATTAAAGACGAGGGTGGAAAACTTGGACGTAACTGACTCTGCGAGTAACTCACCTCAATTATCCAGTGAACCATTCGTGTCCTTTCCTTGAGCACGGGCTCACCGTACTCCTCGACGTAGTTCCGCAAGAAGACTTCTCTTCTCTCTCTGTTTCTCAACAGCCGGTAGCTCTCCGCATCCTCCTCGTCGCCACACCCATGCTAAAATTCAATTTCCCAAAAAAATTTATCAAATGCAAAATTTCAAACGATGAAAATCGTAAGCGCGTACAGTAACAGCTTACATTTACTTCGGAAATGAGACTCCAAGCTTTGCGGTTGTCTGAACGGGTACTCGATCTCAGAAATTGCTCCCTGTACTGGATGAGCAAAGAGAAGGTTGGAGAAGGATTCGAATCTTCATCTGATTTCTCGGAGAACTCAGGTCCAGATTCAGAGGAAATCGACAGAATGTACTCGGAGGAGTATTCGTCCGAGTTTTCCTCGAACAGCTCCTTTTGTAGCTCGGAGAATGAATCGAGATCGAGATCGAGATCGGAAGAGTAGTCCGAGATGCCTTCGAACGGGATTTGCTCTGTGCAGGCGAGGTCAGCGTCGTAATTGATGCAGCTTGGCTTTTGATCGACAGTCGATTCCGACTTTGAAGCGGGTAAACAACCGGCGACGTGATCTTTTGACGTTTCGGAGAAGATCTCCGACGATGCTCTGTTCTCATGGCATTCGACTGCAAGCGTCTCGTCCTCCAATTCGGCAAATCGGAAACCGCTAGTTGCCTTAGAGCACAAGTCAACGAAAGAGGGACGAGAGACGACCTCATTTTCAGCATTTCTGTTCCTCGACAATTCGCTGGAGAGCTCACCGGACGTCGCCGGCTCATGCTGGTGAACGCAAGAGATCTCCGACCGCGCGATCGACTCCGAAGCCGCATTCTCTCTGAATTCCTCCAAACCGCGGCAGGCTCCGGTGTCCTTAAACTCGGAGCTCTCCTCTCTGGAATCGACCTCGAAAGACGAACCGGAGCACGTCTCCGACGCCGAGGCCTCCGCGACAGCTCCAGCAGCTCCGCCTTCGCCCTCCGCCCGCCGCCTGCACGACGGCCTCGCCGCTCTCCTGAGCTCGCACTCGCCGCCTCCTCCGGCGGCGGCATCATCCGATCGCCGCTTCCGAGTGCTCCCGACGGAGGCTTCGCCGTCCAGGTAGCTGGAATCCACGGAAGCGGAGATGGTGGAGTCGCGCGAGAAGCAAGGAAGGGGAGAGAACTGCGACCGCCTCCTCTGGGGAAGCTTCGACCGGAGCATCCTGCGTATCGGCAGCGGCGGCGGCGGCGGCTTCATTTCCCGGCGGGTTCCCTATCCGGCTCGGCTCCCGCCGTCGTCGGAATTGAACTCTGTCGTACTAGTTCGAGCTTCGAGACGATGCCGTATTACGAGTTTGGTGATGGAGGACGACTCAGAGACAGAGAGAGAGAGAGAGAGACAGAGAGAGAGAGAGACAGAGAGAGAGAGAGAGATTGGTTATGGTTTTATGGAACGTTGTGAAGTGATCGTACTGTAGTGAGGAGGAGTAGCTGAAGAAGAAGAAGAAGAAGAAGAAGAAGAAGTGGAAGAAGAGGCGGTTATGGGAGTTCGGGGAGCGTGGCTTTACGTGGGTTTAATGTGGGGGCGGAAGTAACCATACCATCATCACGTCGTGAAGGGGGACGCGATGTAGTGGATCGCTCCACATCCCCCCGCGCTGAACTGCGGATCGACCGCGGCCGTCGATACGATCGACTTGGTCATCGTGCGGCCCGCACTGGCCAGGGCCATGGGCCCCACAACGATATCGAGAAGTGTTCGGGAGCCGAGATGATTCTATGTGTTGCCTGATTTTATTTCATGAAAAGACCTCAAATACGAAACATTCGGAATAATATTAGCCGACGGAAAATTCACCTTTCATAATAAATTACGTCTAATTATTTTCGCGAGTGATAAAAATGTTTTTTATTCATCGTTATAAGTAATGAAAGACATAATTTTTTCGGAAAATATTTTTTTAGTTCGTCATCGCCTACCTGCCACTCAAACCCCGACCCGACCCGACCCGACCCGGCGCTGCTTTGGGCGCGCGGAGCTCCACAGCATCCATCGCCTTCTCGGCTTCGCTCCTTCGTCGTCTCCAAGGCGAGATTAGGTCGAAATTCCCGCGTCGGAAGGCGAATCTCCGGTCCGGTCCGGTCCGGCGCCGTTCGTAGATTTCCCCTCGCGCGAGCGGCGATCGATTCGTCTTACGCCCGCGCGACGTTTGGATCTGGGACATGATTGCGATCGGTGCGCAATCGCGGTTCTGATTTCGGAACTCGCTCTCTAGGGTTGAATTGACGCGATAATGGGCTTGTCGTCGGTCGCGAGCAGCGGCGAGGCCGTGCGGCTGTGCATCTTCGACCTGAGGAGAGGGCAAAACGAGGGGCAGGAGCTGGACAAGATCCTCTTCTTCTATCCTGCCGATTTGCCCTTCTCCGCCCAGCTCTCCGTCATTGGCCTGAGCGAGGGCCTCATCACATTCACGAGGTTGGGCGACAGATCCCCTTTGCGAATTCCACGTGGAGTGGCGTTGAGTAGTTTGATCACGCCCACTTTGTTTTAGTTGCCGAGTGCTCTTTGGCTTGTTGGAAGTTCGTGTGTTTTTTTTTTCCCGTTTGTTTCGTTGATCTGTTGGGGTTAGTGGAGTGAGCTTGCTTTGTGTTCGTTCTTTTTGTCGGGTCAAAAGGATTTTCTCTCCCGAGGCTGCTTGCGAGGTCATTGAAGCAGAGAGGCACTCTCATGTGTTCTTCGAGGCGGAACCGGATATTTGGATGGTCATGGTGCGTTTTCTGTTCCGTCTCTTTTCACGCTCTCGCATCTGAAAGCGTCGACGTCTTTCGTTCTTTACCCTTGATTATGCTTTTCTTCTTCTTTTTGTAAGATTGTTGAGAAGAACAAGGAAGCAGAAGCGATTTGGAGAGTCGACGCCTTGAGAAAGGTCCTCAAGGAAGTCCACTCTCTTTTCTTGATGTTCCATGGGCCTATAAGGTCATTGCTCGAGAAGGAGCCGGCTGCGGGATTGGTCAGATCTCAGTTGTACATATTCGTCATGGATTATCTTAGTGGTGAGTTTTTTTTTGTGTAGTATTTTGACCGCAGTAGCGTTCTTAATTTAGCATGCAAGTTTTTTTCCGAGCATAATATTATCTATCATTAGTTCAAAGTATTTCATCGTAAGTCACTAATTGTCAGCATTTGAAAAGCGGTCTCCATTGGATTACTGCTGCTGGGGTAATGCGAAGTTTGCTCTATCAAATGGTCACCTTTGGATTTCTGCTACTCCACTTGTGCTGAAGCTGCTGTTTCTGGCACCTCACACATGAATTTTCTCTTTGAGGCAGATTTTCTCTCTTCGAAGAAACTCCAATTACCATCATTCCGTGATTCTTTGAAGGAGCGTGGAACTGTACAGATGCTGACCGTAGGACGTGAGGCTGCAATAGAAGTTCAGGTAGGTTTAGTATAATTTTCTTATTGCACGGTTCTCTGGGGAATGTAGATGCCGATTTGACTTGATTCTCATTGACATGGCGCATTAATACTTTTTCATTGCTGACCATGATACACTGTTGGGAATTAAAGGGCCTTCTTAATGCACTGACAAATTGGGCAGCTCCTGTAATGCTTGGTTATTTCTGCAATTTTTGCTATGCATACATTCCCGGTGGTGGATTCTCTCAAATAGTTGTACTGCTGTTTTGTCAGTCGCTTGTCAGGGTTGTAGAATCGTGCAGTGGAAGCCCATCATGCCACTCGTTGCTCTTGTTTCAGGACCTTCTAGTTTCTACGACACTTTCTCCAGTATGTTTTAGCTGTAAAGCTTATTTCAATTTTCTGTTTTTCCATAATCCATTTTTATGCAGCTCTTTTGTCTTAAATTTGACAATACGGTGTACAGTAAATTTCTATCTTAACCTAGCTGTCATCATTCTCCTTTTTTCTTAGGACGACACCATCAATCTATTTACGTATGCTGTTCTAAGATTGACTCCCCGTGCTCTCTCTACGGGGTCAAGCTCCTGGTCCTATCTACGTAAGGGAAGTACTACATCTGCTGCTGTGACAGGGCCTGCTGTGGGAAGCGCAACTTCTCTTTCAGAACCTTTCCATGGTTCACGTGGTACCTCCACGGGTGATGATCACGGTCATGCCATGAGACCTCTGCAGCATGATAGATGGTCCAAAGGAAAGGATGGTTTTCTTATCACAGATATCTGGCAAGCTGAGCCTGAGAGCTTAGTTTCTGTCACCCCATCAATTTGGCTCCAGCAGACTGAAGAGAAAATGTATCTCTGTGCTTATCAGCACAAGAGCGTTACCTTAATCCTTCTGATTCCTGTGTCCTCTGTCATTAATGGGGAACAAGGCATTTTAGCAGTGAAGCAGCTAGTTTTCGAAAATGTTAGTCTTCCACTGATGTCTGTTTTAGCTGTTGTTCTTATACTGCTATACTTCTATATGAATTATGGGTGGCTAGGCATTTCAAGGTTAACTTGCATTGTGATATGCTTTTTAGGATGGCATAGTTAATCTAACAAATTAGGGGTTTTTACTGCCATTAACATTATTTGACATCTTCATATTTTTGTGGGTCATCCTTGTTCATGGCTGGACAGTTTCTGGCACTGTTTTATGTACTAGTTATTTAGTGTGAATTTCCCATCATTCTTGTGTAGCCGCCACTCTATATTTACGTGTTTTTATTGTGAGTATCAAATTCTAGTCTACCGAGTCCTTTTGTGTTCATGCTTTGTAAACTAAGCATCTAACATATCTGTGATTCTTATTTTCTGCTATTGAAACTTTTGAAGTTCAGAGCTCCATAAGTTTTCCTAGTTTGTGTTGGGTTAATGTTCCTCTCTGGAGGTATGATGGTTGTCTACATTGACATGCTGCATTGGACTCTGTGATCTCATTGTTATACACCACCATATTCATATTCTTCCATGATAGACAAAGCTGGACACAGTAAAGGAACCATGATGTCGCTATCTACTTATTGGGTATTGTACTTTCTTCACGAATCATTCTCTGCAAATGGCATGATCACCTTACTTAAATGCCATTTGTTTAGTATTCGATGTGATTGACTTTTGTCAACTTGTATTTGCTGATTTGGTATCTTTCAGCAAGGATTAGATATAATTTACTGGAAAAGTACTTGAACTATCTGTCTTTTACTCCTTAGAGAATTATCGGCATCAGGACTTGTCCCTCTGTTAGTATATTGAGCGCTGGAGCATAATTCGATATACACATCTTTTATTGATGTTACTTCCATGGGTCCAGTAGGTTGTGTTTGCAAACGCATTCCGTCATATTTTGGTATTCTCAGTTCTAGGTAAATTTGGATTGAGTGGGAGGAAAATGCTGAAAATGACAAAAAGTTATCTTGAATCTTCATGTTGGTCTCAAAGACCATTCCTTTAGGAATTAGAGAATTCATGCCTTTCTTATTGGCACTGACTCTGATATGTGAGTTGTTTCATGGACGACTTCTTTGTATGAATATTGTCCAGTTTCTTCACTGAGAAAGAGATGCCACCGGAAAAGGGTTGATGAGAATCTAAAGCATTTACATCTAGTGATTTTTCCTTAATGCTGCTAGTCCACCTATCAAAGGCTTGAGGAAAGCTTCTTGCTTGCATCCGTGTGCCATATTTGACTTCCTACTCTCCATCCATTTGCTAATTATTTTTTTTTCCTGAATTGTCAGGCATCATTGAAGATGTTGAAAGTTGAAGAAAAGCTTTCAAAAGGATGGGGTGGTGAGAATGCATACCATGTCAGTGGGTACCGTTATTTGCTTGTAGATGGTGACAGAAACTTATCCAGGGCTTCACCGCCAAGCAAAGTTACTACGCTAACAAAGGTCAATTGCTGTAACTGTTTATTTTTGTGTACGGTCAATTTGTTGGAGATAACTTTACCCTAAGAGGCTAGCCCTTGCTGATAACAATTATAATCTCTTCCTGGGCTACTTAGATTATCATCCGGAGCTCTAATTCCCTATAAAGGGCAGGAATTGGGTAGTTGCATCAATAGATCATCAGTATAGTGCATTGACCAGAGTGCTTGGTGAGCTATATATAACTATGCAAGGATTTTCTTATTCTAAGTATGCATATTATGGAGCCTCTTCCATGGTACCATATTTAGTCCGACTTTAAACTTCCTTGGGATCATAAACAATTTATGTTCTAGGTGTAACTTCGGTGACAAATACTGGAGTCTGCACCATCAAGAGAGTGCAGTTCAGTTAGCTAATTCTTGATGTGTTCTCTTACATCCAAATTTTGTCATTTGGGACTACTTATGATTATCATAAGAACTAAATATTTTTTTTTGAGGAAGCAATTTATGGACCCTCTCCCTCAGTACCAGATATAATATAACTTTAAAGTTCCTTTGGATCCTACGCTATTTATGTTCTCAGTGTGAACGAAAAAAAATCATCCTAGTGAGATTGCAGTTCAATTAGCTAAGTCATGAAGGTTCTGTTATCTCCTTAACTATAAGTGCACCTACGTTATATGGTACATGCCCATTTAGTTAGTATTTTTCCTTTTTTTCTTTTTGGGATGGGAAGTAGCTACTGAACTATTATCACATCTACTATATGTGGCATGTTTCCATTTAGCATTAGGAATATGCCTTTTTTCCCCTTTTATTTTTTATTTTTGGGAGGGGGACAACGGGGATTTTGAAGTTAAGTTCCTTTTTTCCCAGTGGCAGTTTTGCAAGGTGGAATTCTGGCCCCTCTAAAATATTTGTGTTGTATGCTTGGTAATTCAATTGCAATTCATAAAGCTAGAATTATTCTGAGATGAGTTTCTTTTGCAGGATTCTTTGCTTACATTGAGTAAGCTCAGAGAAGAGGTTGACATAGAAAAAAGCAGGGCAAGATGGGATAATGATGGTCATGAGAAAGATCTTGAAATATGCACTAGGGCTAGAAACAATGCATGGGTTATCTCTCGTGTTACAAGGGGAAAAGAGCTTTACATGGTTCTTGAGAATGCCAACGAGACCCTTCTTTATGCCTCTGATGCTGTTCAGAAGTTCAGCAACAGGTAGTGTCGCTTATGTTTTCTTTGAAATTGTGCTTTGCCATCCTGCCAGGGGACATATAATCCCGAGACTTTTATCTTGAAAATTGTCAAGAGTAGTTCAAATGAGAATAATATGGCTTTACATAAGCCTAAAAGGAGAAACTCTTCCCCTTTTTGTCTACTTTTTGCTATTCTCATTCTATTTTCGATGGTCTCCAACTAATTATGGAAAACTTGGATTAAACCTTCTAATTCAACTGAACTTCTTGCACGGGTATTTTTTCCATTGAAGCTCTCAAAAAGTAACACTTCTTGGGACAACTTATTTATTGAATTTCTGATACTAACAGAGTTTTACGTGTTCCCATTTGAGTTTACTGTTTATCTTGGCTCTTTCGACATTTTTTCAGATGACTGAAGAAAAAGTTAAACTTAAAAAAACTTCCTTCCCTTGACCATCTGTTTGTAAATAAGCCAGGTACTGCAATGGAGCCTTCTCCTTGGATTGAGAACATTCAGTATTGCACATTTGGAGCAATTTCAGCGGAATGATGCAAGAAATTATAAATATCCCTTGCTTATACATTTACCTGGAGAGCAGACAGGTGCCCCTCCTCTGTACATCACTCTCACTTCACTGTAGCATAGGAAAAGCTAATTATTGTAATTTGCTTTCTTCCATCTTGCTGTGCTATATAAAATTTTGGCTGTTATGCTTTTAGACTTTGGGATTCTTATCCTGAGCAGGTCATGTTGAATTTCTCTGGACTGTGACCCTGAGGACACATTATTGTGCTTTCTTCAGATGAAAGGGTCACAATGTATTTGAGCAGTAGGAGGCATCAGTACATATTTTCGCCGATCTACATGATGTTTACTGTTTAGTTTGAGTAAGCCTCATTGCCTTTTGTGACATCTTTTGTAAAAGTTTTTTTGTTCTTCTATGTGAATGTCTGCTCAGCGAAACAAAAATTGCATGGTAGTACTGCTTCGACTGTTTGTAATGTTTTGCTTAGATTGGATTGGATGTGAAATGTCACAAAATGGCATGATAACAGCCGAAGCCGCCGGACTGGACACCAAATCACGTCATGCTCAGGCTTTTCAGTAATTGTCCTATGCCATTGGTGGATATAAGAAAGAATGATTCTACCATCGTCGAACGTCTATAGTTAGGCCATGAGCTGATGAATAAACTTCCTAGAAGCATATCCATTACCATGCGGTTCGGCGATCTTGTTTGGTTATTTCTACCCTCGTCGATGCAGACAAACTTAGGGGCTATGGATGTCCGATTTCAGTTCCAACCAGGCGGGCGTAGACAGCGAAAGAGAGAGAGAGAGAGATTGAGGGAGATTTTCTCCTTTTCCCTTCAATTTGCGAGATGAATATCTGCGAATTTTTTGTGTTCACTCTTTTTAAATTTCAAAATTGCCAATAATACGCGCACGCGATGTGCCCTCGATGCACATCATTTATATAACTCTTTTTCTCTCGTCATTTGGTTTGTCTTAAATATCGTAACTTACCTCGAACATTTGAGCACCCAAAAAAGACAAAAAAAACTATAAACGGTTGTGAAAAACGAATGTGAATAATTTCGTGAATTTCTTTTTTTATTGTGCTCGAATTATTTCAGGTGCCTCGTGTTGGATAAAAATAAAAAAAAACTTTCGAATTCTTGAGGAAAAACATAAATGCATGATTATGAAGGAAATAATTCGTTTTAAATTCGTGCAAATGGAGTCAAAAAAGAAGAAGAGAAAAGGAGAAAGGGATCAAGCATCATGCTGGCTCCCCATCGCTTTCCAGTTTCGAAGAAGCGAGGGGAGCATCTGGTCTGGAAAAAAGGACAAGTGACACGCGCAAGCGGTCCAATAATTTTCGAGCTTGCCAGCCAACCGTACCCTCTTCTTTTTTTTTTTTTTAAGAACGTCTCTTTAATTAATTTAGGTGCGTGTGGACGACACACGGTTCATCATTATGGTCGGACGAAATGGACCCCATCATTAATTTATAAGCCAAGAAGATTATTAACTCACAAGCGGTATCCGAACGGATTGATAGCTTTCGATAAGATACGATAAATTTACCTGATTCTTGTCCCGTCTCTTCTAGATTGATTATCCGCATTTAACTTTTGTAATCCCCTCGTTTTCATGTTCTTCATTATTCTTACTTATCGATTGTTTTAGTGTGGCATGATATTTCAAAATCTGAAGAAAGGCTTGATCTTGATTTCATGGAAATGAGAATGCAAAACGGTGCTAGTTTCACGCCGCTACGCCATTCTATGCTTTGCTTGCGTATCATTGACTCTATGGGCCCAAAACGATGCTAGATTCGTTATCAGATTGAAGTTCAAAGGACATCTCCTCTTGACCAATGCATGTTTGTGCACCAATTCCATTTAAGGAGCTCGACTAGCTTTCAATGCTTTCCCCCTTCTTTTCTCCCTTGGAAGCTTGAAAATCCCTCCCGGGAAAAAAAAGCTATGGACGACACACATGATCGGTCATTCCTATCGCTTGGTGTCGAAAATTGTGTATCCGGATAGTTCTTCGAGATTCTAACCTGCGCATTATCATCGGATTCACGAAACACTCGATACATACCGCGGGCCTTTCGTGGACGACTTGACATTCGAGTACAAACGAGTCTATAGCCGGATCAATCACGCCTGGTACTTCGATTGGCATCTTATCCGATGCACGAGGCTGGTAGATATATGTCGTGGACCTACTCAAAAAGCGTAAAGGTTGGCTTTACATATACGAATGTATACATCAAATTTGGACACACAAAATGTGGATGAGCGGGGGCTGTGTTTGACACACGCCCGAAAGCGACACGTGAATCCGACGAGCGACCACGATGCCGTGCAAACGGAGCCGACAAAAGCAGCATGAGATCTTATGCATTTACAAATCTTGTCAACGTGAAAGGCAATCATAACTTTATATTATCTCTGTATTTTCGCCAGGCCTAGGCAAGTGGTGAAGATATCGGTCAAATTCGGGATGACTGTTCGAAAAGTTTAAAGCTTATTGTACGGAGATGATTACGAGGCTTTCAATTGTACCGATTTAGTCCTCAGCCTTTCTGATCATTTGCCAATTTGATCATTTCAATCGATTCTAGTTGGAAATCGGCGACGCGAATGCTAGCCGACCTGCGTGGCTTGGTCGGCGCTGACTTGGATGATTTTCGAATTTCTTCTACCACTCGCGAAGGTCGACCGGTAGACAGATCGGCAATTTTCGATCAAAATTGGCGAGAAGAGTTAAATTGGCAACTAATATTGAATTGGTCATCATACAAAAGGGATAAGCATTTTTGGACAATTTCCCCATTCACATTCATTTTGTCAAACATAGCGCAAGCCATGCCTCTTAAACGTGCATGCACAAGATACAGAGTAAATTACTCAAACAACCTTAACCCTATTGTGCAGATGTCAATTTAGTCATAAACTTTTCAATTTTGCCAATATAGTCGTGAACCTTTGTGTGAAATAATCATTGTAGTCTTTCGGTCAATTTTCGCTGAAAATTGCACAATAATTTTAAGACTGACCGGACAATTTCTCCCAACATATGGGACAATTCTTGCTCATGGAAATTTTCAAAATTTATTTATACCAAAACCCAAGAAATCCACATCCTTCAATTTTCTAAATTTTAACAAAGATAGAGTACCAATGGGGCCTATCTTTACCATGAGATCGTCTTCACCGCAAGAAATGTAAACAAAAAGAGCAATGGCTGCGGATTGCGAAGCAGAAAGTGAGACGAATTGGTCATATCATATGCCAAAAAAGAACATTCTTTATGTAAACAAAAAGCCATGCTTAGGTTCTCTTTGTCACTATTCCTTAATCTATAAAGCATTTTTTTTATTTGCATTTGGAAGTAATAAAAATCTATTTGAGAAAATTAGCCCTTCTATTTGTATGATTATAATCACATGATTCCAGGAAAAAAAATAGCCAATGTGCTTTTCGATTAGATTAAACTTGTATTGAGCTTCCATAAGAAAAATGTGTGAGGTCAAGATTTAGAAAGGAGGAACTAGGTTAGTGGAAGGAGAAACATACAAATAAAAAAAAGAAATACCAACTTTCAGTCAACAGCCAAACCTCGGCGCCGTCACTTTTCCTTCCCATGTTGCCGAGCATGCTTAGAACGGCACTTCGAATCTCCAATGGCGCTTATTGGATGAAAACTCGACAGGGTCGGAATTGGGTATCAATCGAAAAACCGAAACTTTTCTCACGAGACATTAAAAAGTTTAGGTTAGAATTAAGAACTCGAATTAAAGTCGGTGTCTTTTCACGAGATGAAATAAAATTTGAGTACTTTTGAGGTACGTTTTGAGTACATCCAATTTAAAAGTCTTTTGGATGAGAAGGCGTGTCTTACACGCCCTAGGCCTTCCCATGTGATACTCTGACCGATGATGATTGATGACGGAGGGATATCGTTCGAAAACGACGAAATCGAGCCAAAGTGTATCTAGCTTTTTCCATAAACAATCTACGGCGGCCGAATGTACAAGAAGATAAGTACACCCGTCACATCGACCGTACACTTACCCTACTTTTTTCTTGGAATCTCCGCAGAAAACTCTCTTAATGTGCAACCGGACAACCCATTCATTTTACCAACCTCCCAAAAGATTTAATTTAGGTTGTTTAATGGTTAATTAATTATTTTTAGTAATTCAATGTCCATTAGAGATGTTAAACGGGCCATTGTAAAGGATTATTAGGGAGTTGTAGCTACTGCCCTCACTCAAGATCGCATGACCTTAGGCAAGCCATGTCTAGACCAGAGGCGAAGCAAATAAAGCAAACGAATCAACAACGAACAAAGCAGTAGGTATTGCGCTTGCCCAAGGTCATGCAATCCTAGGCAAGGAGACACTAGAGTCGCACAATCTCAGGCGAAGGGTAAGCTCAGGTGCCGAATCCAAGAATAGTAGAGAGCTAGATCTGGGAACAATGATGAGTTCAAGCGCAAAACTTGAGATGCAATTATCGGTGAATGCTAACGTGCCTATGTGACAATTGGCGACTGTCGGCAAGCCTCAATTTTCCAGATTTTGCCTTGACCCTCTAGACATGGTGAGCCTCAATTCTTTAGATCTCGCATCGGCCCTTCAAATCCGGCTTGGCTGACTTGCGAACCTTGACCATCGACCCTAAAAGACACTCGACCCTGGCGATCGTCCCTTGACGACCAAAATTTGGAGCATAGTGCCCTTGGTTCAAAGATAGAGTCGACGAGTAGTGGTAGAGAGATGAACAATATCAATATTCAGGAGCAAAAAGGGAATACATAAAGTTGGTGTGGGCAAAATTTCGACTAAAAATTTTCATTAATTATGGGCCCTAGTATTCCGAAAGTGCTGGAATGCCCAATGCTGGTCTTTAGTGGCCTTGAGAGAAAGACCTTTGGAGGACTTCGGAAATGCATTGCATTTCCTGAATGAGCCTCCAAATTTCTTCATCAAAATATTTAGCATTTGTAGCGTAAAGGACTTTAGGATTGTATTCCAAAACGTACCCCTAAACAACTAAACTTTCTTTTCGCTCTAGGCCATGTAATGAAAAACCTTGAAAACTCTCCACCCTTCTATTAGCCAATGCTGAACCGTTTTTTCATTATTAGTAAATAGGGTGAGAAGAAACGACTAGCACAATTATCCTCTTTGGGCATTATCATAAGGATTTCATACTCTCCACAGAATGTTCGGTTTATACCATGATCACTCATTTCACCCATGGATATATGAGCCCGCCATTGCATATGAGGTGCCAATTATTCAATGCACAATCTGGCAAAACGTCCCTCTGGGACATAGATTTGAACATGTTACCTCACGAAGAAATTGTGATTTCTTTAACACTTGGGATACCATGCTCGGTGTGCCAACGCTCACTAGTTGCTTATCCGTATTTTCGTTTTATGCGTGCTTGATGACGGAAGCGTTAATACGAAAAAGGTTATCAAAAGGCGTGCAACTGTCTCTTTTGTCCTTGTCTTCATAAAACCGCGTTCTTTTCCTATAAGAACAACCCCAAAACCATCACCAGCTTTATTCCATTGCCCAAAGAGAGTTCAGCTTTCTCTCTGAAGCCTCCATTCTCTCTCTGTTCTTTTCCTATTTTAACATAGCTTTATAGCGGTCCATCAATGGCGGAAAATGGGCATGCAGACCTAGAGAAGCAGAGGCTGCTTCTGCAAGACCATGGGGAGAAGCACTTCATGTCCAGCGAGGTCATCCGGGACATCATCGGCGTCTCCGACGGCCTCACCGTCCCTTTCGCCCTTGCCGCCGGCTTGTCCGGGGCTCAAGTGAAGTTGGGCATCATCCTCATCGCTGGGATTGTGGAAGTCGTGGCCGGTGCTATTTCTATGGGACTTGGAGGCTAATTATAACTATACTAAATATGTTCATTGCGGTATAATTCCATGAGTTTGTTCATAGTTAGCTTTCTCTGTGAAGACATAGTTCGAGAAAGAGTTTCTAATTCATGTTCTGGAAAAAAAGGAAGGCTGCTTCGCTAGTATTCTGGCTATGAAAATGACTATATTCCTAACAAGAGAACAACGCACGCAGGTATCTAGCGGCAAAGAGTGAAGCTGATCATTACGCGAGGGAGCTCAAGAGGGAGCAAGAAGAGATCGTCAATGTCCCTGGCATAGGTCCTTCTCTCTCCCCCACGCTTTCATCTTTATCACTTGATTTTACTGCATGTACTTTGGGAAAAGACTGATAGATTAAGCTAATCTTTTGAACGTTGAACCGCAGAGGCCGCTCAAATCGCAGAGATTCTCTCACAGTACGGTGTGGAGCCACATGAATACGAGCCCTTAGTGAATGTTCTGAGGAGGAATCCCCAAGCATGGCTAGATTTCATGATCAAGTAATTTCATAGTCAGTTCATCTAAAGAAATTTTAAACTTCAACCTGGGTTTAACATCTCGAGGCACATGTCCTGAACTTGATCCAGGTTCGAGCTCAGGCTCGAGGAGCCGGATCCACTGAGAGCCCTGTGGAGTGCGATCATGATGGCGCTTTCCTACGTCGCAGGCGGGACGGTGCCGTTGTTGCCGTACATGATCCTACCGGTTGCCCAAGACGCCCTGATTGCGTCGGTCGTGGTGACCATAATCACCTTACTCGTCTTCGGCTTCATCAAGGGCTACTTCACCGGGAATCGAGTCAATCGACCCTTCAAGAGCGCTTTCCAAACCGCCCTCATCGGCGCAGTTGCGTCCGCTGCTGCTTTCAGCATAGCTAAACTCTTCAGGGAATGAACTCGTCCTCTCTTTTCGCTTCTTTGCGGTTCTGTTTGTGTCAATAAAGTTGGTTTGTAGTTTAACATCAGTCTCTAGTTTCTTTTGGTTTGATCTAGGGGACAAAATTGCCTCTTTACGATCTCCACCCAACTTGTTTGTATGTCATGCTTTGAGATTAAAGTTGAGTTGTGATAAATTACTATTCTTGCTATGGGGTGACAATATTGTTGTACTAAGTTAAAAGATACATATAAGAAATGGAAAGATAATAAAGGAACTACTTCAAATGTTTCTTGAATCATATATGAATCATGTCGAAATGATTGGTCTATATTTAACTATGGCATACCACACCTTTCGAATTACCTAATCTCCACCATTGCACTCAAATTCAAACATCTAGCCCATGTATACAGAGTCCAAATCAATTATACGGCGGCCAATTCAATCCTAAACCATGCAATTATAGAAATTTAGTTATAAACTTTTTAACAATTTGTTAATGTAGTCATTCCGACCAATTCATTGAATGAAAATTGCTTATGTAAATGTCGGCTGTCTCACATAGCACGACCAATGCTAACAATAACAAAAAAATTGAATTTTTTTCTTTTATTTTTTTACTATTAAGGGTCGATAAGGGTCACTGAACCTCGCCCAATGGCCAGTAGGGGGCCATTTCAACATTGCTTTTAGGAAAAAGTCACAAAAAACTCCAAATTATGTCAACTGTTATACTTTCACCCTAAACTCTTTTTTGTGACATCAAAAATCCCAAATTGTGCTCACTGTGACATATTTAACCTAAACTTTTTATTGTGACACAAAAAACCCCAAACTTATATCTATCTGATACATTTACTCTCTATCAAGATTCTATTAAGCCAAAACAACGGGTGTTTTTATTCCACTCAAGTCATGTGGGTGCCACATCAATACTGTTTGCTTTCTGGCGCTATATAGGCAAATTTAATTGGTTACCATTGACAAAACTTTGATGGAGGGTAAATATGTAACACATGTGCTAGTTTGAAATTTTTAGTATCACGTAAAAAAAGTTTAAGATAGATGTGTCACATGGCCATAATTAATGATTGTTGGTTATAAGTGGGTTGGGTTTAGTTTTAAAAATAGACTTAAATGGGTCATTAATGGGTTGCTTATTAACTTAATGGGTCTTAAATGGGTTACACAATAAGATTAAGTGAAATTTTCAATTTTTTTAATTTTTTGATTTTTATAACTTTTATTTTATTTTTCTTTTTTTTTTTTCTTTTCCTTTTTCCTTTTCTATTTTTCTTTTTTCCTCTTTCCCACCGGCAACCAGCCACAGGTGACGGACAAGTTCGCTGAAGGTCGGTGAAGCTTGGGATCGCCAACCACTGACGATGCTTTGAGGCCTTGCTAGCCACTAGCAAGCCTCGAGCCTAGTTGACCTTGTCAGATCGGTGAGCCCAAGCTTCGCTGGCCTCCTGCAAGCTCATCCCTCGCTGTGGCTAGCCACCGGTGGGGGAAGAAAAAAGAAAAGGAAAAAGGAAAAAGGAAAAGAAAAAAAATGAAAAAATGAAAATGAAAAGAAAAATAATTAAAATATGATTTTTTTTAAAAAATAAATATTAAAATATTAAAATGATTACATAGGAAAATATGATTTTTCATACCAAACAGCGGAAAATATTTTCTAGCTCATTTCTAGATTTCAGCCGAATATCGAAAAATATTGTCATTTTCCTGAAAATATTTTCCAAAAATGTTATATTTTCTGTGAAACAAACAGAACCTCAATTCTTTTAAAAATATTTGTATTGCATGAAGATGTTTTAGCAGTACAATTTTTTAAAATAACTATAAGAAATAAGCTTTCATTGATTTAGTCAAATGGATCGGGTCAGGTATGGATTGAGTACGGGTTAGGTCGAGTCAGGTATGGGTCAAGATTTTACCTTGTGATAAATGGGTCATAAACGGGTTAAATGAGTCAAATTAGGTTGGACCATTTATGACCCAACCCAAACACGACCCGATCTACCCGTTTAACAGGTTTAGTTTTTGGTAACTTTAGCCCCCTTTTTTTTTTCCTTATTGTTGATGATAAAAGTTTATTAGAGTTCATCTAAACAGATTAGTTCTCAAATATGTTTGGGCACATACATCATCCAAAAGGCAAAAACCTCAAAGCCGGGCTATCTAGTTATTTAAAAAGGGCATTATTTTTTTGTTAGATAAAAAGGGCATTATTATCTAGTGGGAAAAGCACCAAAAAGGTCCAAAACCTATTGTACTTGTGCCAATTCAGTTTTAAATCTTTCAATTATATCAATTGAGTCTTAAACCTTTTGAAGATTTGTCAATGTGATCCAAATTGGTCGAAAATAGCTAGTATGGACCCTGGCCATCTCACATGAGCACGACTGGCGCTGACGTGGATAAAATTTACAATTTACTTAGTTTTGATGGTAGTCTAGCATCCTTTTTGAAATGACAGGGTTGACCGGTACACATTACACGACCAAGGATATTGTTAATGTTGCAATTTACTCTCTCTCTTTTTTCCTCCTTTTACCATAGCCATGTAATAGTCTTTGGAAGTAGATTCTTGATTGAACATATAAGAGTAGGTTGTCTTTTATGGAACATTTTAATATATACGAGTTCTTTATTTGGTTCGCCTTAAATTCTTGCTCTCCTCGAACCTTTGGCAACGGAAAAAAAAAGATATAACAAAGTTTCAAAAACAGTGAAAAATGTAAATGCGAACCATATGTTAATACTATAATAAGATTATAAGTCAGATATTTGTATTTGAAATGTTTTAGGGGTTAATATTCGTAAGGAAGAACATAAATGGCCAATTGTGAAGAAAAAATGTTGTTTTAAATTCATGCAAATTGACTAAAATAGAAAAAGGGGAGATCGAGACACGTGACAGGCGCATGTGGACCAATAATTTCGAGTTTCACAGCGATTCATTTTGGCCTCGTACGTCTCTTATCATTCAATTTGGGTGCGCGTGGACTACACATGGTTCAATCATTATTATGGTCAGATGACAAGGACCTAAGCATTAATTAACACACCATCCAAAGAAGAAAGATAACTTATCACCACTACTAAGGAAGGTAGCATCATGGCAGCCTAGCTAGATGATGCCAAAGTCCTAGAGACTTTAAGCACCGGGCATGTTTAACATAACGTGATGCATCTCGAGGAGACACGACACGATAAATCGGCGTGATTCTGTCTGAGTCGATCCTTTGGCTAAGTCCTATGCATTTTTTTGTTCATTACAAGTAAATTTTTGTAGTTCTATCGTTTCATGCACTTTTATTAGAAATCTTACTTATCGGTTGTTCATGTCACATGGCATTTCAAAACTTTTCGATCTCACTTTCACGGAAATAGGAATCGAAAAGCAAACGTTAGTTTCGGTTCATCACATATTCTATTGCTTTGGTTGCATATCGTTGGTTTTCAGGGATAGATCACGCACGTTTCCTTTTTTTGTAGTTCGAATCCCTCTGAGAATATGGGAATTTGAACTCCCCACCTCCTCCTTTCCAAGTAAAATAGGCGGCCACTGGGGTAAACCTCAGTAGTTACACACATTTCCTTTGACCATTACATGTTCGTGAGACAGATTCAATTAGAAACTCAACTAGTTTTTGAAGTTTTCCAATTCTTCTTTTCTATCTCTCGGATGCGTGAAGATTTCCATCAAGAAGTTATCAATATATACATCGAGGCTCTGTAGATGCCTGAAATCAATTATCTCCGTCATAGTCAAGCGTAAATAATTTCATATTGGTATCGATTGCCAAGATTATGGTCGGCATGTTATCTTATTAAGGAGGGTTAGCAAATATATTTCATGGACCTACCTAAGGTTAGTAAAATGCTTTGATGTGGTGGATGAGTCCATTGTGCGACACCCGCCTGAAAGTGACCGGTGAAACCGAAGACCACGATGCTGAACTAATAGAGGTGACGCAATCGCCTACATGGCTTAGGAGAAGAATGCAACGTCGTTTCCCTCTTAATAATTGAACGACGTGGACAAAGAAGACCAAATTAGGGCTCGTCTGGTCATCGTTCAGGAGAAGAAAGCTCCAGTCGTCGTCGCTGTACTCCGTTGCCGTTGTCGCTATGCTCCCTCATCGTCATCGTCATCGTTGGCTGCCGTTCGTGTGTCGTCTCTTACCTTCAGTCATTTGGGTTTGTCATATCCTCTCTATGGCTCCACTGAATGGCAAAATTAGGGCTCCGAGGAGACAATTAGGGTTTCGAGGGCTAAATTGTGGCTCCGAGAGCAAAACTAAGGCTTTGGGGAAGAGATAAACTAGGCATGACTGTTTTGTCCGTAGGAATTGTGAAATAGTGATTGTGGGGACCTCAAATTTTGATTGTAAAGGCAAAAGTAAGGCTCGGTGCCAGCTGTGTTGCTTCGTTTGTACTATATGACAGCGACTGAGGTTATTTTACTTCGTTTGACTGAGTCTAACGAGACAATTAGAGCAACTTGTTGGCATTTGTGCGTTGTGATCCCAAAAGCTGATTATTTTGTTTACTTTCGGTGCAGCATGGGCATAGGGGACAATGTTGTCGGCATCATTATTTGCTATGGTGGGGAATTTATCATTGGAACCGAGGAATGGGAATATGGTGGTGGAAATGAAGGTACTATTTTTTTGGATGTAAGGAGACCATCATATATTGAATTCATGAGGGACATAGTGCACGATGCAAAGTAGATAAATTACATTATTGTATTCCCGGGAAAGGCTTGAAAGACGGATTGAGATTCTTGCATGATGATAATGGTGTTGAGGACATCATTTACCATTATCTTCATGGCGAGGAAGCTAAAGTCTATACTGAGTATTACAGTGACTCTGAAGATGATGAAGGTGGTGAGAGCACTGAAATAGGAGAAGTAGGACAATGTACTCGGGCTGGGGACGAAAGGCAACAGCTGAGGCCAGAGACGCTGGCAAGTCATAGGCCGGGAAGATGTCCCCAAGTTTCTAGTGAAGACACACCTGATGAAGAATTGACCAAATTAAATTGGGAATTTGCTCAATCTAGTGAATCGAATGATGAAGTTTTGGGAAATGTAAATTTCCTAAGTGAGACGATGATGGTGAAGAACTTGCAGAATCAAGGCAAAAGGAGAGAGACTTTCTAAGAAATAAATTTGCTTCATTGAGAGAATCGCATGAACCACAACCAGTAAATAGCCACCAAGAAGCTCTAGCTGATGGTAATCAGACTGAATATGAACAGAGTGGCGGTGAAGATGAGAGTGCTAGATTCGAGAACGAGCTTGAAGATGACGAAATACATGTCCGTAGAAGGAAAAGTAAGTATCCTTCCTATGATCCGACTACTGCATGTTTTGTTTTGTTTGTAGGGACAATGCGAAACTGTTTAAATAAGCTATTGTCAAGAACTCCATTGCTAAACAAGGAGTGTCAAATTTGTTAGAAATACGAAAAAATTTGTGAGAGCTAAATGTTCGCAACCAAATTATTCATGGAAGATTTATGATGCATTGAGTAGGAAAAGCGGGTCATTCCAGATTAGATCATTGCAGGAGGAACATACTTATTCCATTATTTTTTAGAATAAAAGGGTAACAAGTGTATGGTTGTCGAAGCACTTCTTCAATACTATCAAAGCGATGCCCGAGATTAAGAGTCCTCAGTTAAAGCAGTTGGTGAAGGAGCAGGTAGGGGTTAATGTATTGAGGAATCAATGCAAAAGAGCCAAGCAGAAGGTGATGAGTACACTGATGGATCCGTACAAAGAAGAATATGGCCAGGTTTGGGATTATGCTTGCGAATGTATACTTCAAAACCCATCCAATAGAGTATATGTAGAGGTTATTGAGAGGCCATTGCTTGATTGTGGGACTAAGTTCGATAGGTTTTATGTTTGCTATGATGCATGCAAACGGGATTTTTGGTTGGTTGTAGAAAAATTGTAGAATTGGATGGATGTTTCTTGAAGGGTTTATGCAAGGGAGAGTTGTTAGCTGCTGTTGGGAGAGATGCCAATAACCAAATGTTTCCAATAGCTTAGGCTGTTGTCAAAGTAGAGACCAAGAACACTTGGTCCTGGTTTCTAAAAAATATAATGGCTGACCTTGAGATAACCAATGGGGAAGGTTGGGCATTCATGAGCGACCAACAAAAGGCAATGCCATTTAAAACTGTTGACTTTTTAATATTAATCGCCATATTTGATCTTACAAGTATTTTTTGGTTTGAATTATTGTAGGGACTTGTTCCTGCATTAGCTGAGTTGATGCCATATGCTGAACATAGAATGTGTGCAATGCACATATATGCAAATTGGGCAAAGAATTATAAAAGGGATAAGCTGCAAAAGCAATTTTGGCATATAGCAAAGAGCACAAACATGGCTGATTTTAGAATAGCCAAGCAGGAGTTGTTTCGGTTGTCAAATGAAGGTTTTCAAGCATTGTTCAAAACGGAATCTAAGCATTGGTGTAGGGCCTTCTTCGGCGAAGAGTTTAAGTGCGATATCATTGACAACAACCTCAGCGAAGCTTTCAATGGCAGAGTAGTAGAGGCTAGGTGCAAACCCATCATCAGCATGCTTGAAGACATACGAGTTATGGTCATGACTCGGTTTCGGAGATAAAGAGATGAGGCTACAAAGTGGACTAGACAATGTGGTCCCAGGATTGCAAAGAGATTGGATGAGAACACAGCTACTAGTAGGTTCTGTCATCCAATTTGGAATGGAGATAATGAATATGAGATCATGAACAATGCTGATAAGTATATCATCCAGCTAGAGAGGCGAAAGTATTCACGTCGAGCTTGGCAACTAACTAGAATTCCTTGTGCACATGCCATTTATGCCATCCAGTTGAAGCAACTAAACCTAGAGGATTACTTAGATGATTGGTACAAGAAAAGCACATATGTTACTTCGTACCAATTCATGATGCAGCTTATCAGAAGCAGCAAATTCTGAGAGCCAACAAACCATGAAGCCCCTACACTTTTGCCACTAAAGAAGAAAATTGGAAAGTCAAAAAAGAAACAAAAAATGCAGGAGGGAGAGATTTCAACTCAGAGGATGAACAGTATTAGTGTAAAGATGACGTGCTCCTATTGCCAAAAGGAAGGGCACAATAAAAAGAGTTGTGCATTGAAGAAATAATTTCAACAACAACAACACCATATGTAGGGGTCGACATAAGGCTAGCCCAAGGGCTAAATGAAGGGACCGGGCCAGAGAGTCGGTGTAGGGATTGATGCAAGGCCACCGGAGGGCCAGCTGAAGGGGCTAATGCAGGGCCAGCTGAAGGGCGAGCTAGAGGGCCAGCTCAAGGGCAAACTGAACGGTCGGCACAAGGGCAAACTGAACGGTCCGCGCAAACGCCAACTGAAAGGCCAGCCTAAGGGCCAACTACTGAGTTGACTGTTAAACAGACGAGGAGAAAATATCATGTAAGTTATACAATTGGTGTTTGTGTTATTTTTTGGGCTGAAGTTTAGCACTAATATGTCTTTATTAGGTGAGAAGAAGACCAACTGCAAAAGTTGCTGAGAGTGTGGCACCACTGCGAACAAGAGTGGCTCTCGGGAAAAGGCTACGACAGTATGGTTATGGCCTTTTTACAGATGAGCGCACCGGAATGACTATTTTGAATGTAAGTTTTGTAGGACTCCGGCATTTAATTTATTTATGGTATTTCCTTTTTATTGACAGTATCATTATGTTGTTGTAGCCTGGTAGAAGTTCAGAAGTGCTTATCTCTCAAGATGGCCCAAGTCAAGAGTCAATGGCTACACCGAAGATAGGAACTCAAGTGGTAGGAAGAAAGTCAAGGGGGACGGCGCCAAAGACCATTATCTCAAAAAAGAAGACAACAAAGCGCAACTCCAAAACAAATAGCCAATAAGGAACCCAACACCAGTTGCATCTCAACCAAGTGATCCTAGCACCAACATTGACCCTACTTAAAGCTTTCATCAAATGACACGGTCTATAAAGAAAATGGTAGCTACTAAAAAGAAGGTACATGGGACAGGAAGGCCAGTTGAAGAATTGGGCCAGATAGTTAGAAAGAGTACAAGGATTATGAATCAAGTTAAATGTCTATTTTCAGGAAAAGGAACTGGGGGGTTGTTCATATTGACTAATGGGATTATGCTAAATATGGTAGTTTTTTTTTTTTGGGAGGTTGTGCATATTGACTCGTGGAATTGACATTGTCTTGTGTTCAATCAGTTTAATATTTTTGTTTGGTGGGAAGCCATTCCCTGGATGTGGATATTGTAGTTGGTTATTCATATTGACCACATGTAAAAACTAAGTTTAATGTCAATGGACCGATATTTATTTTGTCTATACTTTTGAAATTTTCATATTTTATTTTTGGTTGTGCTAGTTGTGCTGCTAGTGTGCTAGTTCTGCTGGATGTTCTAATTGTGCTAGTTGTGCTTGGCTGGTGCAGTGGTGGTGGTGGTGCAATGGTGGTAGTGGTGTAGTGGTGGTGTTGGTGGTGCAGTGGTGGTAGTGGTGCGGTGGTGGTGGTGGTGGTGGTGGTCTTTGTGGTGGTAGTGGTGGCTGCTGCGGTGGTGGTGGTAGTGGTGTAATAATGGTCGTGGTCTTTGTGGCCGTGGTGGTGGTCTTGCGGTGCGATGGTGGTGGTGGTGATCTTTGTGGTGGTGGTAGTGGTGCAATGATGGTCGTGGTGCTATAGTTGTGGTGGTGGTGCTAGTCTTTGCGGTGGTGGTGGTAGTGGTGCGGTGATGGTGGGTGGTCTTTGTGGTTGTGGTGGTGGTGCGGTGGTGGTGGTAGTGGTCTTTGGTGCAGTGGTAGTGGTGGTAGTGGTGGTGCAGTGGTGGTGGTGGTGGTGGTGCTGCTGCTGCTGTGGTGGTGGTAGTAGTGCAGTGATGGTCGTGGTGCTGTGGTTGTGGTGGTGGTGCGGTGGTGATGGTGGTGGTGGTGGTGGTGGTGCAGTGGTGGCGGTAGTGGTGCAGTGATGGTGTTGCTGGTGCAGTGGTGGTGGTGATGGTGTTGCTGGTGCAGTGGTGGTGGTGGTGGTGTAGTTGTGGTGGTGCTACAGTGGTGGTGGTAGTGGTGCAGTGATGGTCGTGGTGCTGTGGTTGTGGTGGTGGTGTAGCGGTGGTGGTAGTGGTGCAGTGATGGTGTCGCTGGTGCAGTGGTGGTGGTGGTGCTGTGGTTGTGGTGGTGCTGCAGAGATGGTGGTGTTGCTTGGCTCGTATAGGTGGTGGTGGTGCAGTGGTTGCGGTGGTGCAGCGGTGGTGGTGTTGCTTGGCTGGTAGTGGTGGTGGTGGTGCTGTGGCTGTGTTGGTGTACTGGTAGTGCTGGTGGTGCTGGTGGTGGTGCACTAGTGATGGTGGTGGCGCATTGGTGGTGCAATGGTGATGGTGGTGGCGCATTGGTGGTGCAGTGGTGATGGTGGTACTTGGTGGCTGGTGCAGGGCTTGCACCAGAAGTTATATATGCTGGTGCAAAGTGCAAGCTGCTGGTGCGCTAGCACACCAGTTATGTGATTGTTGTTGGTGCAGTATCAGTGAAACGAACTTATCAACAACTAGCACTTAAGTGCTCACTTTTAAACAATAACTAGCACTTAAGTGATCACTTTTGACCACGATTGGCACTTAAACGATCGCTATTTACAATATATGACACTGAAATAAGGACTTCTGAACTTGGTACCACTCCTTCATTTGACAAGCGCTTGCAGCAACAATTGCAGCAAATCAGCATCCCATTATCAGCAAATAATGCAACAAATAATTACCAGTAATACCAGCAAACCATTACACCAATCCAAACATCTCAAGCAAAACTAAGCAAATTAGAATTGAGAATACACAACTAAGCAAGAGAACTTGTTAATGGTCACAACCAATGAATTTCAACCTTCCATTTCCACCATAGATTGCAGCAAACTTTTGTTCCATACAAAAATAGGCTAATACAACTTTACTTACAAATTACCCAATACAAGTAGATATTCCACTCATCTTCAATTATGGTAGACTGAGAAACTCTTCTCATCACTCACTTTACATTTGAGCATAAAATAGGATACACAACATAATAACAACACAATCAATGCTCGATAACACTTCCTTTCAATTTTCATTTTTGAAACTTTCTTCTTCAAATGATTGGCCAGATATGCTAACGCCTTCATTTCAGCCTGCATTGAGTCCACATCCTCCAATTCATCCATTAATGTAGGTGGGCGTTGATGGCGTCTTTTAAGTAGCTCCAAGATCACCTTTGTTGCTCGATCGGAGAATTTCGCATCAGCCCATTTTAAATATTTGCACTTTGAGCCTTCTCTATACCTGGCGCAATCATTAAATCTTCTTTCGGGATTCAACCGAGTCTAAGATGTTCTTATTGGACTCGGCAACCCACAAAAACAGTAACATTCGGCTTCTTGTTCGCTTCGTTGAAACGAATTTGAGTCGCCGCCGATCTTCTTTGCTCTCCATTTGCAAGATTGAGCTTGTAACTATGGGGGCGAATCAAAATAGGGTTTCAATTGGGAAGAAGATAGCCGGTTAAGAGAAGATAGCCAGTTAGGGTTGCAAATTGAGAGATTCTCTCAATTTGGAGATTTAGGGCTCTTATTTGGGGGGGAAAGCACTAAACTGTCGTTTTAGGGATGGGATGCTTGTTGGACTCTCCGTGAGCCACGTCGGCTTAAGAAACTAATAAAAAAAGGCCACGTCGAATTTCCGACCAAACTGATCGGAGTTGGCACTGAAATAAGCATTTTTCAAAAAATTTGGCATTAAAGTGATCCAAATGAAACTTTTAGCACTAAAGTGAGCGCTCTACACAAGTTTTGGCACTTCTATTGTTTTTCTGCCGAGGGAAATGTCACCAAACCCTAGTGTGGTTTCGACCATACAATGGTTGTTCGAGGAGCAACAAAAGGACTTGCCAAACTACATTGTGAGGTATATGCCCGATATGATTAGACCAATGGTCGTTAATGCGGTCAACTAGAGGCGAATATGGTTTAAGGGTAGAATTTGGAACCTAAGAACCTAACCGGTGGGAACCTGTAGGTTCCAAGTTCCAAGGTATGCATAATATATTTTAGGTACCAAAAATTGGAGAATCTGTTTCGACGAATAGGTTCCAAATTCTAGATAAGTGGAACTTAGAACCTAGAACCTGAAACCTAAACAAGTTATTTTGTGTTTTTTCTTGATTTGTCTTCACGTGATCTTATAGTGTTTTGTGACATTAGAAGATGAGTGTATAATCTAGAATCGTTAGTCTAAACTTTCATTTTATGACTTTTTAATGTTTCGTATCCTTCGTATGTCTAAATATAAATTGTGGTGAGTAGATCGTAGTAGCAAGTGGTAGTCATTAAAGGTGTTGATTCACTGCAATTGTCAATTAATAATATAGGTGGAACTTGGGTAGACTCTGAAACTTATAATAGGGTAGGTTCTAGGTTCAAAAAATGATGAACCTATTCTCATGGGTAGGTTCCGGGTTCCAAGTGGAACCTATATAGAGCATGAAACTACTTATCTCTAGTATTGATTCACGAAATGACTTCTCATTTTGATTGTATATATTTGAAGCGTAATGCCAGGTTAACTACTTTTTTGTATTTTCTTTGATGAATAACAAGCTTATTAAGTATTATTGTGTTTATTTTCATTTTATTTAACTAAAAATGAAATAAAATAAAATAAAATAAAAAGAACTTGCTAGACTCAGAAACCTACTCCTGTAGGTTTCAGGGTAGGTTCTAGATTCCGACAGGTAGGTTTTAGGTTCCAAAAAATAAAGAACTTATACCCGAAGGTAGGTTACAGGTTCTAGGTGCAACCTGTAAGGAATCTAGAACCGGTCACCCCTAAGGTCAATGACGCCGTTTTTAGGCTAGGATCATGCAACCAACCATTTTCACTTGAAGGAAGTTTAGTGGTTCTAGGGTATGTCCCTTTGACTCGTTGTCAATTTAATAATGTTAAAAATTTAGGCAAAGTAAATTCACCTCATGTAAGAATTTTACAAAGGCCTGAAACTTCTAACCATGGTCAATATAATGCAATTTTGGTTGATCTATTTAATGGAAATAACCAAGTTATTCCTGGTCAGATTAATCCAAACGATGATAACAATTTAGCAAATCAAAATGTTCCATGGAATGGACCTTTGCCAGATGTAGAAAATCTTACAACTATGGGGCCGATACAAAATGCTGATAACATAAGGTCATTCAGTGTAGCCATACCACCAAATCTAGGACATATGCCCTATAGGCCAAATTTGTCGATAATATAGATAGTCAGGCCTAGCCACCGTCTAGGGTAGGAAGGCCAATTTCATCGACCATGGGTTTGACCAAGTGGCTGAAGTTGTTTTACAACAACTAGGAGCTAATAGAGGGGTTGAAAGACGTGAAACCATATCCTGAATCGGTAAATGATCAAACCTTTCCAAGAGGGTTAAAATACCTGACTTCTCCATATTCACTAGCGAGGACGATCAACCAACTGTCAAGCATATTCGCTGATTTGTGGCTCAATGGGACGAAAGAGGAACAAATAAGTTTTTAAACTTAGGTTATTTCTTTTGTCTTTATCAAAAACTGCCTTCACGTGGTATACTAATTTGCCACCTTATTTGATGTATAAATGAGAAGAAATGGAAAGGCAATCCCATTCCCAATTTTACAGAACAAAACCTGAAGTAATAGTGGCTGATTTAGCCAAACTATATCAATGTAACAACGAATCGGTAGATTGATTAATTTATCGATTTAAAAAGTCGAGAGATGGATGCCTCACTTCACTTTCAGGAAAATAAATTTACGGACTTGGCTTTCAATGGGTTAAAATTCAATTTAAGGGAAAGATTTGAAGGCCGTGCTTTCACCGACGTGTTTCAATTGACTGCAGGGGTGTCTAAATAGGAACATTTATTAAAAGAAAAAAGATAAAAGGTCACATACAGATTTTCAACGGAATGTGGCTTTTATTGAGAATTATGAGTCCGAAAACAAATCCGATCAAGATGAGAATATGGAAATAGCCATCGATAAGATGATGCTTGACAAACCATATGTCTATCAAGCCTTAAAATTGGCCAAGGTATCGTGGTTAGCGCTAAAGACAATCAAATATACTTGTTTGACATTACTAAGTTGGATAAGATATTTGATTTCCTCTTGAAAGATAGTCCGATAAAATTAAAGGAAGGCAATACTATCTCAAGCAAAGTAGATTTAGCAAACAAAAGATATTACAAGTGGCACCAACAAGGATATATATAATACTGATCATTATTACTATAGTCACTATAACCACAACATTGTTCTGCTGGCGCACTCGGCAAATGAGCTTCTGGAGGCCGGACTTGAAGAGTTAAATTAACATTGGCCACGTTAGCCTCTCGGGGAAGATTTGGCTCGTCATCGATGATTGATATTTTGTGGGCCGGCCTCAAGTCCGTTGTTGGTATAGACTATGTCGATGCTTACATCTTCAAGATGAGGTATGTTTTGCGCTTTGCCAAGCCTCACCATCCTATTAGACACCCAGTATACTTTGGAAGAAAATCTGGAAATTGAACTCTCTCCAAACGCTATGCCCGCAAGAGAGAATCTCTTCAACAAAAAAATCTTACCTGACCCCATGTGCCCTCTATGTCGCCAAGCTCCGGAAACAGCAGAGCACTTCTTCCTCCTTTGAGCAGAACATTACCAGAATAAATAAATGGATCTTGCAACAGCTTTGAATGAAGCACGGACCTACCTTCAAATGAGGAACTGCCGGTGTACTTTGGGTTATTTGGGAAGCACAAAATGCCCACGCTTTGAATACGGACCATCGGTGACGAAAGGAAAACAGAATTATGTCAAAATGTATGATCAAGTCTTAGATCTATGTTGGAAAGTGCCATTAAAGGATACCATTTAAACTACTTTCGAAAATGTCACGTAGATAATTTCCGGCATTGAATCAGTTGAAGGACTTGAACAAGCCGAGCGGAAGGTTTAGGACGTAATTTGTATATAACATTTAAAACGTCCGCAACAAATTTTCTTTCCCCAATTTGTAATCGCTAATACTTCAAGTTTGAAGCTTGCAAAGGAACGAGCGCTTCTTTCAAGTACCATAACTACTTATTTTTGTTTAATTGCAGGCATTGGGCTTCGGACTTGGGTTGCAATGTGGTGGTCAATGGGCATTGTGTAGCTTTTGCTTCTTTCAAACTTTGTTAACCGAGTTGTATGTTTTGGGCCACAATCCTAATCCTTATGATCCAATCTGACATGGATAATTTGTTTAGTTATTAGTATATAATCTTATGTACTTAGAAAACAAATCGTCATATCTTGTGATGCCTAGAAAATCAGCACGACAGGTATCGATTGTGATGCCTAGAAAATCAGCACGACAGGTATCGAACCATTGAACTTTACGTTCGGATGAGACGAGTGGTTGCCACACGCTTGGTCGAAAATGCGAGTGAGACAAACCAAACCGCCTCGACAATGTTTATATTATTCCGCTGATCCCCGTGATGTCAGGAAATTTAATGAAACGACAAAGATCCGATTAGAACCCTTGCTGTAATATAATATTTCGCAGTATCTTCTGGCCAAGAATCAATTTGTCAAAATAATAAATTATTGATTACAAGGATCTGGCGTAATTTTGAGATGATTATAACAAAATTTATGTGGCTTTAAATATTCATTATTGGGAAGTCTTGGGGTGTTCAACACTAAACAGAAAGGTGACCGTGTTAACGAGCAAGTAATAACAACTGATGTCAACAAATTTTGGAAATTGAGCAGCAACTTATTTGATTCAAATAGTAATATTTATGCATCGAAAGCATAATTAACGAGTGTTGTGGGAATGTGGCCTTGTTGATAAAGGGATTGGGGGTGAGGACGTTAGTATCACAGGTGCGAGATTTGACTCCTGTACTCTGCAAAAGACAGAGAGCGAGCAAAGTTAGAGATAGGAAAAATTGATCAAATTGAAAAGTTTATGATTAAATTGGCACAAGTGAAATAAGTTTAGGACTTATTTGGTAATTTCCCTTATTATTGTGAACCTACCCCTTCACTCCCCACCCAAAAACACTCCTATTTCTAGTTTCTTTATAAACCAACTTTTAACACCACAATAATCCATCCTTTCCATTACAATTGAAAAGGAAAAAGCCAACAAAAATCATAAATTATACCGACTATAACATCCCAAATTTATATCCGTGTGACACATTTACCCTTCATTAAAGTTATGTCAAAGAGAACTGTTAAAAATCTGCCTACAATGATGCCATAAAACAAACAATGTTGACATGGTACCCATGTGGCATAAGTGATATAAAACAACATTATTTTAGCTAAAAGATCATATAGCGGAACCTTAACGAAGGGTAAATATGTCACAAGGTATAAGTTTGGAGTTTTTATGTTACAAGAAAAAGTTTAGGGTAAATGTAGCACAATGGGCATAATTTGAGATTTTTGATGTCACAAAAAAAGAGTTTAGGGTATATGGCTCACAATGAGTATAATTTAGAGTTTTTTGTGGCTTTTTCCCTAATTGAAAATATATTTATTAAGGGAAAAATGCATCTTGATGTAGTAAACTCCGCATTCATGACCCATGTATCTCATTAATGGTACGAGTCAAATGAAATGCAAGTCAAAACTTTGTTCTGCGTTTGATAGTCATGATAAAATTCAGGATATCCTATATTTGGTATTTGCCCAAGACAAGATAAAATTGGATATAATAGAGATATAACCCGAATAATATTATCCCATGGGGGATGTATGATAAAGATGAATAGGATTTTTAATATTCATAATAGAAAAGTTATTTTTCTTGGATAATAAATTTCTTTAATTAATAAAAAAATAATATTTGAATTCTAATATAAAAATTCAAAATAACAAAAATAACAACAATTTCATTTTTGTTTATTCCTATTTTTATTTATATATTCAACTTTCTTTCTATCTTATAATATAAATTCAATATATATAATATATGTATAGTATTTATATCTATTACATATTTTAGGTATGTTAGTATAGTTTACTATTTAATAAAATTTTATTAGAGAATGATGGAAGGGGAAAAAATAAATAAAAAAAGAAAAGAATTAAAAAAAAGAGGGAAAAGTAATAACAAAATAAGCAAATAAAAGTGAAGTAGGCAAGAGTATCATGAGAGATACTTACCATATTCGTTTGTGCAATTTTTAGATTCATTTACACTGATATGATGTTCATACCAAACAATGGACAAGATAGATAATGAAAATATCCAACTTTATTATTATGATTTACTAAACGTTAGATAGGATATAACAAAAAAATCCACGAGTCCTTTCCTAACTAGAAATCTAGATGACCAAATGTAGTGCGAGTCTAATCGAACTTGCAGATGTGGAATAAGTTGCAACTGCCCTTGGTAATCTGAGGAATCAAATCTTCACGTGTTTGATTGTCAATTTAAATTCCTAAATTTCACATCAAAGGATAATATTAGATGATGAGGTCTGACTCCTGAAATGGTATTCGATCATGAGATCACACTTTCTCAATATAATTTGGTAGAGTTTTCATAATTGATAAAAATATTATAGAGTTAACCATACTCAAAATCTCGACCCCTCTCTACATTCTCAATATAATTTGGTAGAGTTTCCATAATTGGTAAAGATATTATAGATTTAGCCATACTCAAATTCTCGACTCTTTTGACCATAAACAAAGCAGAGATCGTACATTCTCAATATAATTTGGTAGAGCTTACATAACTGGTAAAGATATTATAGAGTTACCCATACTCAAATTCTCGACCTTCTATACATTAACAAAATGGAGAGACATCTCTTCATTCCTCCTTCCTGTCGCTTCCCCTCTCTCTCTCTCTCTCTCTCTCTCTCTCTCTCTCCGACTCAAACACACCCATATTTCAATGGCGGACGGGAACGAGAACGGGAACAAGCTGGAGCCGGAGAAGCGGAGTCTCCTAAACCAGCACCCGGAGTCCCACTTCACCTCCGGTGAGATCGTCCGCGACATCATCATTGGCGTCTCCGATGGCCTGACTGTCCCCTTCGCCCTCGCGGCCGGCCTCTCCGGCGCCAACGCCCCCTCCTCCATCGTCCTCACCGCCGGCGTCGCCGAGGTTGTTGCCGGCGCCATCTCCATGGGCCTCGGCGGGTACGTCTACTATGACTCCCCTGCATTAGTGTTCGCCATGTGTGTATGGTGACGGTATGGTTTGGTGGTGTTGTTTTGTAGTTTTTTTTCGTCATATAATCATCTCCAGCAGATTACAAGAGATTTTATATACCATCAGACATCACTTTTGAAGTGCAGATGTGAATCTCAAATGCTGTGTGTTCGCGGACTGTTAAACATGATTCTGCCTTAGAAACAAGGTGACAGCGTTGCAGCCAACCTTTTCCTTAGCAAGATGAGATTCTCTCACGATCATTCTTGTACTCATTTCCATTTCATGTTTTAGGGACTCGTGAAACATGATGTAATGCAGAGAACCATAGCAAATTTTCCTTATTTTCATTGAGCTTGTAGCTAGCCAAGCCCGGATTTGACCGGATCGGTTTTGGACCGAAATCGGTCCGTAGCCATGACTACTTGTAGCACGTTAAAGCTACTACAGTACCATTGGCCCACTTAGATTACAGTCATCTTCAGGTTGTGATAGATTTGGTTGACGTGCATCCGGTACAAGCGAAAGAATAGAAAATGGTTGATTTTCTGAGTTTGCAAAGTCTGCGATTCAAAGCTGATGGGACAGTGAAATTGGTGTATGTCAGGTATCTTGCAGCTAAAAGTGAGGCAGACCACTACATGAGGGAACTCAAAAGGGAGCAGGAAGAGATCATCAGTGTTCCTGATGCTGGTACTCTCCCTCTGATCTCATATATGATCATTTTTTAAAAATATTTGGATACGACCCGCTCATTTAAAAACTCGGTCACTACTTAATCATAGTTTATTTTAATCCGAACATTCCTATTTGGCAAACAATGGTCTTTCTCGATTGGAGTCGATCTTGGATTCATTAGGTAAAGTATATAGAGAGAGCAAAAGTGAGATCATTTTCTTTTTTTTGGGTCGTGCAGAAGCGGCTGAGGTGGCAGAGATATTGGCGCAATACGGATTAGAGCCGAATGAATACAGGCCGGTTGTGAATGCGCTGAGGAAGAGGCCCCAAGCCTGGCTCGAGTTCATGATGAAGTAAGTGATGGTCTTTCTAATCACGAACTCTTTTTATTTTATATGCCCCCTTAGATTTGATTTGACCAAATTTACTGATTCAACTGAGGACCCAATGGTGTTTCCCATTAGTCTGGTTAAAAGTAGGAGCCGGGCAAAATCAAAAACTTTGCAGAAACCTTTACAGAATCAAGTAGAAGACATTCAACAGTACAACTATCCTAATCAACTTTGGAGAAAGCGAGAGAGAGAGGATTCACAGACCTTTCCATCTGACAAGTGATGGTGCTTAATCCTTGAGAAAAAGTATGTTCTGCAAGCTGCGATATGTTTCTGAGCATCCTCGTTTAAAGCATTGAGGCAGGACGGGACTTTGCTTCTGTTTCGCCTGCTGCTTTGGGAAGAACCAAAGCATTGACAACACTTTTTTTCTTAGTATGTTCACGCACAAAATGCTGTTACAGAGCAAAACAAGAACAAAAGTTGAACAAGCAGTGCTCTTTAACTCTTCACAGGAAATGTCGAGGGCACGTGGCTTTGGGCCAGAACACGGGCAAAAACCCTAGAATGGCCGCTATTGACACGTGCTTCTTGATGGCCACACCACCACCTCTCTCTTATTCTTTTAGTTTTGTATCTTTTCAGTCTGGCACACACCTGTTTCTCGTCCGGGTTACTCGAGCAAACAGATAGTAAGTGAAAACATTTAGGAAACTATAGAGTGGCATATTATATGACACATGAAGATAGCTCCCGCTTCTTGGATCTTCTTTTTTCAGTAAAGTCTTGCTTTTATGTTCAATAGTTGTTTTCTATTATGCAGTATGATTGCCAATTGCTGTCATTCTAATCTTTCCAAGAATTCATCGTTGTCCATGTGCCTAGGGCCACAAAAACTAGCAACGTGACGATAAGTTTGCACCAAGCAATGGTGGTGTCTATCGACACCACGTCTATTTTGATTACGCATCTATTGGCTTTCCCTTCATTATTGTGCCAAAAAAATGAAAGTGTTGTGAATGAAGGTTTGAGCTGGGATTGGAAAGGCCAGACCCAAGAAGAGCATTACAGAGTGCGCTCACGATTGCAGTAGCTTACGTATTGGGTGGATTGGTGCCTCTTGTTCCTTACATATTCATCCCAAGAGCCACAGACGCTATGGTCTTATCTGTTGTCCTCACTCTCATTGCTCTGCTCATCTTCGGCTATGTCAAGGGCCATTTTACTGGTAACAAGCCCTTCCAAAGTGCTCTGCAAACTGCATTCATCGGCGCCATTGCCTCCGCGGCCGCTTTTGGCATGGCCAAGGCTATTCAGCTAAAATAAGTAGGGGTGTTTCGTGTTTGCCCTACATAAGATCCTGCTTCGTGTAATAATACTCGGTATCTTTGTACCTTTTCTGGATCTGGTGGAACTTGATTGTCTCTTTCTTGAACTCCTGAATATGGACTCGGTGCATCGTCATTGATCGGCAAGGCATTTTACGGCATGAGCATATTTCTGTCGGCCTTTTCGTATCTAGTTACGTATCCTTGGATTGCATTAGTGTCGTGTAGAAATGAGATGAAATGAAGTGCAGCTAGAAGGAAATGGAACATGAGGAAAGCAATGAGCACTCTCATGCCTATGCTTGGTACTGACTATCATATGGCGATAGTAGTCAATCTGTGTCCACTTTTCAGACCAAAAATGACCAAAGCAGAGAAACTTAAGCTTGGAGTTAATAGAGCTCCCTCTCAGATGGGGGTAAAATCAACTGGATATTCCCTCAAAATTTGGTAGTAAAGAGAGGAGGAGAGCAAATTGCAATGACAAGCCATTAGCATTCCCTCGTACATGAGAATACAATATTGGAAAATACTAGAGGTGTCAAAATAGGTTGAAAACCCATTTATTATCCCATATATTGGGTCATACATGGGTTAGCTAAATTTTGCTAAATAGGTTGATATGGGTTTAAGTGATAAAGTCAAATAAAATGTCGATTTTTAATGGGTCTAAAGCCCAATCCACCTACTATCCCTCTTCACCTGTCTTCAGGTCTAAGTTGGGTGTTTTCAGGTGGGGCAACTATTTTTTTTTTTTAGTTTCATCTTCTACTTATGATCTTCTCTTTTTCAAAATTGAAAAATAGTAAAAGGTTTACAATCCTTCAAGCTTTAAAAGATCATGAAAATTAGTATATGATTTTACGTGTAAATATTTATTTACTTCTTGATTTTAAGAGATATCGGTTACTTCACTGTGAAAATTGAAAAATTTGCAATAAAGAAAATAACACAAACAAGTCGAAAATCTTATTTAGAACCTTATAAAACCACTTATAAAAGTTCTAGTTTTTAAATATGTGTTGTAGTAACGAGGGATGAATTGGACATGGGTAGGATCCGAATTAGGTTTGGTTTGGATCATTGAATTTGTATTGCATATAAATGGATCAAACGGGTTATATGAATCGATTTTGATCGGACCATTTTTGACTCGATCTAAATCCTGACCCACCCATTTGACGGCCTAAGGAATACACATGATCTTCAATTATGATAATTCGTTAAGTGGAACCGACGCAAGATCACGTAGAATCATGATAGGACGTGCAATTTGCGGTGCTCGCATTGTGGTGATCATTCCATTTAAACTCAGAACAATCATCATCAGAGCAGATGTAAAACAAACAAAGAAGTGGACAATGTACGTTGAAGTTGGATTTGTTAGGCTAATGGGCTATAATGAAAACATACTTTATATTTTTTTTTTTTTGGTAACCCAGGGAAGCCCCGCACGGCCGACAGCCGGGGAGTAAACCCTGGGGGCGACACGTGCTAGCCACCACACACGTGCCACTGGTTAAGTCACCTTGCGGCGCCCGGGATTCGAACACTCAACCTTTTGCGAGAGGAAAAGTACGCGTTCCAGCAGCGCCACCCAGGCGGGTGGTATGTTGAGAGGATTTGCAATATACAAAATACTAATAAACCACCGAAAAGGTGGCGTCCATCTGTATTATGATTCTCTGCAAGTAATTTACAATGTCATTTGAGAAGGTACATTAACATTTTGTGGTTAACCCCACAGGCTGCAAGAAAAGATCATGTCGAGTTGCCCACCCATGTGAACTCTGTCAACAACCAACATGAATGTAACCATCAACAAGGGAAACTTCAACGGGAAAATTTCCTGTGCCATATCCAGGATAGAAAACGCGGTACCATGACAGTTTTTTTAATTCAATCAGATTATGTAGTCTCCACTCCGCATTGCAATCGTGGTTAACTGCACTAGTTTCCCAGCATTGCGTGCATTGCCGTGTCTGATTGCTTAAAAGTTGGCAGTTAGAAATTAACTTACATCTTTGCAGGAAAGCTCCATCCAGTGGCAGAGATAGGAGGATGCATTTCCAAGATATCATATATGTTATAGCATGCAGAAGAAACCAGAGTAGCCCCTAAAACACTGAAGCTGCAGCTACCCCTCCAAAAGCCAAATGCTCTATGTTGCCTGAAGATTGAGACCAGACTCCGAAGCCAAATATTCCATTTGCTCCGCTAGAAAATCAATATTTGGAGCATCCTCCCAATCATCTCCATCAACTTCTGACTCAGTCTCAGCTTCCTGAGGGTTCCCCATCTGTCTTATCAAAGCTTCAAAATCATGAGAGACTGAGCTTGCTCCAGGAAATGCTGATTCTGTCTCCATGCCCAAATAATTGGGCCCTTCCTTGTCTTGCCTAATCTCACTGGCGCTCTCAATAAAAGGACAAGCTAAAAGAAGTTTTTCCCATGCACCATCATCAGGAGAGTCAGGAAATATCAATGGAGTATCCAAAGAGAATTTTTCATTCATAAGAGTCGACATAAGATCGTTGTTCATTAAAACATCCCTTGTCCCATCAAAAGAAGGGCCAGATTTTGGAGTTTCCCCCAAACCTGATAATGGGGATAATTCAGGGTTTGTTTTTCCATCAGTTAAAGGCTGGTACTTCACTATTGTTCCCTCAGAAATCAATGTTCCATTTTCTGCTCCTTGTTGTTCTAGCATGTTACCCATCTCGGTCACACGACAGTGCTTTTCTTTTGGCTGGAGCAGCTGAACCAAGAACCCTGGGTTTTGCATCGCCATTACTAAGAATGACAACATCTGCTGCTGATTATTTTCCATTCCCTCAATACGGTCTCTCAGGAGGACCAACTTATTCTCTGAAGTTTCCTGGAGCTGTCTAAGTTTACCTAACTCCAGCGAAAGGGCTTTCTTATCAATCTTCAAATTTTCAACTTCTTTCCAAAGCCCATCTTTTTTTATTTTATCAACTTCTTCAATGGAATTATCCTGCTTCTGCAATGATATCTTCTGATCCACAACCTGAACATTCTTCCTCCTGCGTATATTCTTCAACAAATGCTTTTGACCTTTGACAAATTGATCATTTGCAAATTCCCAACGATCTGAATCAACTTTTCTGAAACCCTGGTAGAGATTCAGGACAAAGCCATTAATATCGACTAATAAAAGTTGAAGGAAAGACCCATAATCATTCGCATGCAGTTGCTTATAAGTACGAACACAGTTAATAAGCTCTCTCCTCATATGTATTACTTGAATTAGCCTTGTTTAAAATACGACCACAAGTACAATTGTAACTAATCGCAGCAGTTAGGACATCAACACCATGAGAAACAAAATTACCATCCAGAAGTATACTTGTCGATTCTTTAGACATTGAAGTGGTAAACAATCTGCTGTTGTTGCTGATTTTGATGTTTCTCCATACGACAGACTCTAGTTAGCAAATGTTTGGTAAAATCCATGCAACATCACCTTGTTAAATATCAATACAACTACTATAATGACTACATGAGAACAGAAAGGTGTCAGTTATCAGAGGCTTAAAAACCCAGGAGTGAAGTAGGGGCAATCGCTTTGGCCAAAAAAAAAAGAGCAGGGGTAGTCTCAACATAAAGCAATTAACAAAGAACACATTGGATGTTTAGAACACAAGTAACTATAAAAGTAATAAGCAGTACGATGTAACCCTCCAAGAATGGCATCAAGCGAAATTGTAGAAAACATATAGTGTCAAATGGCATCAAGTAACTATAATCAGTACGATGTAATCCTCCAAGAATGGCATCAAGTGAAAATGGTAGAAAACATATAGCATCAAAAGCAGAATGGACAATCTAAATTACACAAAAGAATGCTACTCGATAAACCTGATTAATTTGTTGAAACACATAAAAGAAAAGGAAAGCAACAAAGTACCAATCTTTCTGGGACCTTGGGATTTGGATGGCAGTCATCTTCAAGTTCGAAATCACTACGAAGTGGCTGAATCCTCAGCTAATTCTATGGCATTCACTACTTATCAGAACCAGCTAAAGTCGGATTGGATCTCTTTTTCTAAGGAATTTTGCATTGAAGAAAAGCAACTAGTCATAAGATGAATTCCTCTCTTATGCAGAAATTAATTTCTTCATGCTAAAGAGGCAAGACAACCCATAGCAGAGCAAGACTAGGGTTGGTAGTATCTAATCTACACCTTGGTCTACCATCCACTTCGCTATGGAAGAGTCTAAACAAAGTTCCAAGTCATAAAACTTGAAGACTTTAGTTATATACATCTACTAATGCCTGCCATACTTCTATGATTTCGTCACTTATTTCTGCAGGAAAAGAGATAAAAAGTTGTTCGGGCACCAAAATAGCAAAGATAAAGCAGAAAAACAGAGACAACGATGTTAATGTTCCACAAGAATAATCAAGTCGATGAAGCGGCGAGCGAGCCACACACATATAGGCAACTAGAGAAATGTGATCTTTGCATATCTCAGCTTTTGCGTGATTGACATCAAAGAAGAAGATTATCAAAAGAGTAGCACAACAGTGGAGGGGCAGATCCAGTTGACTCCCGACTCCATAGGTAAATCCAATTCGTCCATGAAAATAGTCATGTCTCATTCATAGGACCTTTCTAGTCCATTTGCCACAGATATTTAAGGTATGATCTCGTCAGCGAAAGAAGGGTCGAAGGTGGGTTTTCATCCAACATCAGTAACGATATCTGTAAGAAACTAGTGTCTGTCCGCTCCCAACAAGATATGCACGTGCCGCACGTCAGCTCAACCAAGAATTATCAGCAAACTTTAACCGAAGAAAAATCTTCCAAGTTACACAATTGAATTATCGGGCGAAAACTATGGCTATTCTCATTGTTAGCTCTAATGACTACCCCATCACATATTCTCAATCGAGCCATTGTTGCTTTGCTGCTTCGCGCATAAGCAAAGCAACCACCGATCTGATTTCCCATCGCAGCAACAAAACCACTCATAAAAATGCACTTTTTAGGGTTTACACTGCGCAATGTCAGCTTCAACGCACCCAACCATGAATCTACGCCCAAAATTTATAATTCCCAAGCAGCAAACACGGTCTATCGAATCACTCCGGCCAACACAACCCGTCCCCAGACATCGAAAGCCAGAACAAACGCAGCCAAGAGAACACACAAAACGATTCCACGAGCAGTCAAAAGCCCCACTGCCACACGAACAACGAACCTCAGAAAAAAGGAGCCACAGAATCGACGAGCAAAGAAGCGAAAAGGAGGAGGAGGAGGAGGAGGGGGTTTAGGTCAAACAACGACGCACGTAGATGTTGAGCTGACGCATGAAGCTGGAGAAGTTGGAGTGCTTGAAGTAGTGGGGGAGCAATTGGAGGGTGAACTGAGTGATGTCCCAGATGACGAAGGTGTCGCCGGCGCTCCCCCACGAGATGATGGGGTCGGCCGCCTCGTCCTCGACCATCTCGTAGCACTTGCTGAGGAAGGGAGCCAGCGGGGCCCCTCGGTCGCCGCCGCCGCCGCCCGGCTTCACCATGTCGCCGCGCCGCCGTAGAGAATCAGGAACCGCCGGGTGGCGGGCGGGATCGACGGGGAGGGGAAGGGGGTGGGGAAGGATTCAGAGAGGGAACAGCGGCAGCGACGGGCACGGGAATTCCCTGTTTTTTTGATTCGTGTCTTGTCCGTGAGTTCTAATGTCGCTTGGTCTGGGTTTGATTAGGGTCCGCGTGAATATCATTACGTCTTGGAATTATTTCTGAATAAAAATAATTTTTTTTATTTTGTATTCGGAAATAATTTCTGAGTATTCAAAGGTATTTGATAAATTATCCAAAATTTCTATTTCTAAAATAGAAAAGAATATAAATATGATTAGTAACTACACACAAATTTCTTTTTATTAATAATATTTTGAATTGTTTATTTTTTTTTCTTTTTACCCAGGCCATGACCGGTCACCGGCGGCTGGTGGCCGACCACCGGCCATAGCCCAGGGCTGGCGAGGGTGTCACCGGCCATCGACCGTCGGTCGCCGGCGACCTACCACAATCCAAGAAGAGCAACACAAAAAGAAGAAAAAAAAAAGAAAAAAAAAGAAAAACTTATTCTCAAAATTATGCCGAAAAATAAGAAGCAACTTTTTTTTACTTCTTGTTTCTCTTTCAAAACTGTTTCTCGGCATAAATATTTACAAAAATGTGCCTGGAAATAAAAATTTTACCAAACGCATTTTTGTTCTCATATTATTTCTGGGAACAAAAGAATAGAAATTTTTACTGTTTGACACGTTATCAAACGGACCCTTAATGTCGGGATGGGAGGAGATATTTTGGGATAAATCCAGTACCCAATAACAAGCAAGTCTACCACCGTACCACGTGCGGGCTTTCATGCTCCGTTTCGGAGAACGACCGGATGAATGTACGAGGGAGGGACGGAGGCGCGTACGAGGGAGAGGCGCTGAGGAGTAGCGGAATTGAGGGAAAAGCATTTTGACTTTCTTTTTTTTTTAAATTGATATCACGAAAAATTTCAAATTAATATGTTTTGTGATAATTTTACTCCGAATTATTTTTTTAATCAAAAAAAACTCCAAACTGATATACCTGTGATAAATTTATCACAAACTATTTTTTTGATCACCAAAAATCCTAACTTAGTACACCTGCGATAATTTTATCCCAAATTAATTTTTTGACCATCAAAAACCCCACACTGGTGCACTTGTGATAATTTTATCCCGAACTAATTTTTTGACTATTAAAAAACCCTAAATTATTATATTTGTGATAAATTTATTTTCCGTTAGTATCCGTTAAATTGGATGAATGTCACGAAAAATCACAAATTGGTAAACTTGTGACAAACAGAGAGGCAAAATCCCAAATTGGTACATATTTCAACTACGGCGTGTCATTAAATCTAGTAATTTGACAATAAAATTTATCGAAAATTAACGGAGGGTAAATTTATCACATCTATATAAGTTTGGAGTTTTTGATGATCAAAAAATTAGTTCAGATAAAATTATCATGGGTGTATCAGTGTGAGGTTTTTTGTAGTAAAAAATTAGGTGTAAAATTATTATAGAGATATCAGTTTGAAATTCTTTGTGATTAAAAAATAATTTAAAGTAAATTTATCATGTATATATTAATTTGAAATTTTTCATGATATTAACTCTTTTTAGCAACTCCCGATTTCTTTGGTTTTTCATTCGTCCGAAAAGATTCTTGGAATAAGGAAAACCCCGAATAAAAGTTTGGGAGAAAAAATTATGTGGTTTGCGGGCGCCACGTCCTCAGCCAAGCGGCGAGCATTTCTTTTGAATAAACCACTCACAATTTGACACAAATGTAGAAAAAAAAACTTAAAACAACTGTCTTTTATATATATATATATATATCTTCCTCCTCCATCTAGCCATTGCTTTGCCCAAGCTCTGCGCTTTCCTCGGGTGTCGCCACCGGCGGAGTCGCCTGCGCCACGTCTAGGTCAACCACCGCCTCCGTTGTCTTCGTGGTCGGCTCCGTCTTCCGGAACATGACCTATGTTATGCTGTTTTTCATTTTGCACGTTGAGTTGGCAGTGCAGCTCGTCACGGCGGCTCGTCCATGGCATCCCAACCTCGCAGTCAAGACTCGAGGCCATTGATGAGCTGCCGTTGCCAAATCTGAAGGCATGGCTCCAGATTTAGAAGTTTGGCGCTATTTGTGGTATCGCAGATTTTGTGGGCGGCTTCGTCAAGGTCATGCCAAATCTGGAAGTTTTCGACTCTATCTTGTATCGCAGCCTCTGGTCAGCTTCGTCAAGGGTTGCGGTCATCGCAGCGGCCTCCATCAAGCTGAGCCATTCCCTCCATTTTTCTCCTTCAAGCTCGCGGTCTCCATTGATATCGCCAAAGGCTAGATTAGGAGGCATGAGGGAGGTGCGACAATAAGGGCAGAGGGAGAAAACTCACGATGGGCATGGCGGTCACAGTGCGGCACTGGGCGTCGAGGATGGAGGTTGCGGCGGCTTGTGCAATGAAGATGTGTGAGTCGGATTCTCAAGTGGCTGGGCAAACGGTGGTTGGATGGAGGAGGAAGGCAAAGAAAAACAAAAATTTTACTTTTTTTTATTGAAGACGTGTCACATTAGAAGCAATTTATTCAAAAAATATGCTCCCCATATCATATAGTGAAATGACACTCGCAAACCACTGAATATTTTCTCTTCAAATAGGGTCATTTTTTTAAAATATAGTTTAATGTGAACATTGTTTCAAATAAAAACCTAAAGTAGTTAAGTTAATTTCAAATAAAGGCTTAGTTCACCAACTAACCATAATGGTATTAGCATTTTCGTCAAAGGAATTTTTCTGCTTGTTTTTTTCTTTTATATCTTTTTCTTTCTTCTATTCTCTTTTTTTCTGCTTCCTTTTACACATTGGCCCTGGCCGACTTCCTTCGCGACCCCCTCCACGTCTTCATCGGGTCGGCACTTACGAAGACGTCGAAAAGCTTCTCTATGACTATAATCTCGATATCACCAACACGGCGGACCTGAGGGCCCAGCTTTCAGGGAGCTGGGTCGGGAGGAGCTGGGGAGCGGGCTGAAGACGTTGGCGACACATCTTAGAGAGGTGGATCGAGAATCTGACTTGGTCTTGACGAGTCGAAGGCACAACCCATGGCTGACGACTGTGTTGCTCAGTTTGCATGCCTCCACAGCTACCGTTCACACAAAGTATTTGATTGGTAATGGCAATTGTATTTCCTTGCGGCATAATAATTGGCATCATTTGGGTGTGTCATCTTCTGTCTTCCCTCATAGGGTCAAATATGACTCTTGTTTTAGTGTACATGTAAGGGTGTGTTCGGTTGTAAGGGAGGATGCACTTGTTAATATGTGGGGCTGGCTTATGCAATGCTGCTATACCTTGCTCTGAAGTTGAGGATGCACCCTTTGGGTGTGTCATTTGTTGTCTTCCCTCATAGGGTCAAATATGACTCTTGTTTTAATGTACATGCAAGGGTGTGTTCAGTTGCAAGGGAAAGCACACTTGTTGATATTTAGGGCTGGCTTATCCGATGCTATTATACCTTGCTCTGAAGCTGAGAATGAATCCTTTTGAGCATGTCATGTGTAGTCTTCCCTCGTAGGGTCAAATATGACTCTTCGTTTTAGTGTACATGCAGGGGTGTGTACAGTTGTATGGGAGAATGCATTTGTTAGTGCTCGGGGCTGGCTTATGCAATGCTACTATACCTTGCTCTGTGGCTGAGGATTTTGTGGTGTTTACTGGATCTTCTAGCGGTGATTTCTCTTCTAGTGATTGCCGGAATCTACTTAGAATGAGGAAGCTGAAGGTTACTTGGCATAATTTGGAGTAGTTTTATTCAAATGTGCCAAGTTTTGGCTTTATAGCTTTAGCTTTTGAATCAAGATCACCTTTTTTTTTTTATATTGCGAAGACAGTCTTGACTCATTTTCTTTGTCTTACTGGTGTTCATCTTGCTATCGGAGATTGGAATTCGCCTTTTAGGTTCATCTCTTCAGCTTTTGTACCGGATCTTAAGTAATAATTTTATAAGATGAACACGCACATATATATCTTCCCTCTGTGGCTTCAGCCAAATCGCTCACGTCATTTGACGCAAAAAAAAAAAATCGCGCATGTCCACAAAAGCACGAACTCCATTATCTACTGGTTTAGAACTCTCTATTTTAGCTAGACATAAAAATGAGGTGAAGCTCGTGGATACAGATGAGACTCAAGAATGAGACATTTCGGAGTATATTAACCGCTAAGATCGGAAATAAAAAAAAATCACTTCCAGGATACATCAAATGTGTATCCACGGATTTAGAAATTCGGAAATCATTGAACAACGTTTACAACAAAAGATTTATCTCGAAATTAGAGTCGAATTAGTTTGATCGATAAACTCTTTTTGTAATTTGGAGCCCATTGTCGGTCGGTCGGTCGCCGTTGTTCGCCGTCCCACCAGACCTACATGCTCATCAGCCATGGGTAGTCGGTAGTCCCATCAGCTTGTCAAGACTGCTTTGGATACTCGATCTATCTCCCTAAGACCCACCTCGCCAACTTTTTCAGCCCGGCGCTCCTCAGCTTCTCCCGACCTACCTCCCTCACGGCCAAGGGCCCTCAGGTCCACCACGCTGTTGATGTCGAGTAGTCACAGAGAAGCTTCTCTACGTCTTCATGGATGCCGACCCCAACAAAGACGTGGCAAGGTGAGGGAGGAAGACGGCCTAGCACTTGGCCGTTATCAGTTAGTGTGTAGAGGAAAAGAGAACAAAGAGAGAATAGAAGAAAGAAAAAGAAAAAGAAATAAGGAAAAAAATGCCCATGTCATTGTGGCTAGGTGGTGCGATATGCCCTTGTTTGAGACCGAGTCGACCAATTTAGGCACTTATTTGAAATAAAGTTCATTATATACCATTTTTTTAAAAAATGACTCCACTTCAAGTTCTTATTTAGAATTTTTCCTTGGAATTATTATATGGTGCATCCTATTTTATAAACCCCCTTCCTTTTTTTATCACTTTATTTCTCTGTCTCTGTTTTATTAAGTTAATTTAAAAGTTAACATATAAGTAAGGTTCAACGTATATTCTTCTTCATAAATCTAATCAATTTGTGTTCGATATATCCAATTTAGTTAAACTTTTATCACTCAGAATTTAAATTTTCTTTAAATTCATATATGGAAGTAAGATAAGTACTGCCCGTGGTCGTACTGTTTAATTGTAATGCAGGAACGAATTCTTGCTATGTATATGTTCACCCATTAGAGAATTAACATACTAACCCGATTGGAATCACATTCTTTTGCCTTGTTATTTTAATCTATCACTTACTATGTGTGAACCTCATTATACTTTACAAGCAATGTATAGTGAGCAGAGATAGTGTCTGGTATTATTTATAATATATAGAGTTATATATTTTCTACTTTGTGACCTCTAAGAAATGATTAGCTTCATTATATTTCTCAAGTTAAACTATAAAGTATGTGGTGCTTTCAGTGTTACGTTTATGGTAACTTAAAATTAAGTGAAACATGCTAACAAAAGATTTTTGATGCTCAATATTTTTCTAATATCACGTGCAGACTCTGAGTAAGGTTTTTAATGGTCGATGTTAGTGATATTATGATATTTACTTGATTCTACGTATATCTAAAATTGTAGTGCATATCCTTAATTGATTATATTTGATATTGTGTTTATCTTATTACTTTATATAGTTATTTAATAAAACCTATAAATAGGCTCTTCATGTAATGCTTTCTATATGCCGAATTATACAGAAATTCAATCTTCCGCATTATTTCGCAACTCCCGATGCCTAACCAATTTTTGGGCACGTGACGACCTTTTAGTCCAATTTCAGGGTTCGATCTTGGCATTAGAGAGAAAAGATCTGGGCTTATAGTTTCCACAAGGACCGACCCAATGCATTCCAGGTCCATCCTTAACAGTACATTAAATGGTCTCAAGTACTTTAGCATCAGCATGTAGCAAATTAGACAGGGAAAAGCGTAGCGAGGCGAATTAAAAAGAGTTGATTATTGCTTTTGTTATGTGCACACTTTACGACTCTTTATAACAGCAACAACATAAGGGAAAATCATCAGTTAAAGCAGGGGGTGTTGTGGTATGCCTTTAAAAGAGAAGTTAATGCAGAAATGTTTCGGTTTCTTGGTAGTAACATGGACAGCCATAACTTCACTTATTCAACGGAAGGCGATCCCAGATTAATGATAAATTCAAAGAAGTAACCGATCTGATGAGCATTAGACGCGCCCGGAGGTGGGGAGGAAGAAGGTGTATCAGATTGAGTTCTCTCTGAACTCAGCATTTCATTGCTTCGAGGCAGACATTGGTGCTTTCGTGGTGTAGAATTCTCGGCTTGTTCGAGTGCTTCACCGATTGTCCTGTTCCTCCAGTGATGGCTGAAAGTGTCATCAAGACTCTTCTCCATAGCGAAGCTCTCCAGCAGGTGTCGATTTTTTTGCCATTTCCTTGTCTCTTCAATCGTGTTTTTCTTATGAATATATATCAGACTGTCAATTTCTTGGGATGTCAGAACAACTACAACACGAAACCCTCGACAATTCTTTTCATTTGCTAATAATTTTTGGTAACGGATCGACCATGTAAAGAGCTTGTACGTTACCCCCTACCCATGTGGAAATGAATTGAGAATCTTATTCCAAATTTTGATCTTTTCCAAGGTTCGAGTGAGTACACAATGACTTGAGAATGGATCTGTATGTAATGTTTTTGGTTCATATTTCTTTTTTTCTTTTTTCTTTTTTTTTTAACTGGCTCATGTGATTTGTATATTATTTCGTGAGCCTTTCAAAGTACCGGATATCTGTGATAATAACCTTCAAATATATAGAAAAAAAACGAATGCCAATTTTTTATTTTGTGCATGGATGAATGATAGATCGCGCATTCAATATTTTCCTTATTATGATGATATTGCTTATTTGAGTAGATCTTCTGACCAAAAAAATAGTAGATCTTAAACTGTTGTAACGTATATGCGACAGTACATCTTGGACACAACTGTGTACCCGAGGGAGCATGAACTCCTCAAGCAACTCCGAACAACTACGTTTGAGAAGTATGGCCACCGGTGAGTATCTCTACTCCTCGAGTAAATCATTATACAAGTTATAATATATGTATTAAACTGAATTTGGATTATCAAAAATGATGGATTTCTCGTAAATCTGATGTGGCTCTCATCAAATTTGACAATCCAAATTCAATTTAGGATGTGTTCGTTTCGCAGAAACGAGTGATTTAGAAAACATTTTCTGAAAAATGATTGCTTATGTCGTTTAGAAAAATTAGTTAACAGAAAATATTTTCATTATCAATAACAACCTATGCCTACATATTTTCATGGGTGATGAAAAAAATTTTCCATTCATTTATTTTTCTATAGGATATAAGTCATCATTTTTCGGAAAATATTTTCCAAATTACTCATTTTCCGTGTGAATGCACTCTTAGTACATATATAATGTCTAGTTCATTTGATAAATTTCTCAGTTAATATCACCGCGACTTGGTGTGGAATCGTCCAAGATGATCTCTTTCTACTCTTGTGCTAAGGTTATAGTAACTTCGCTAACACTTTAGACGAGATTTAGTGTGCAAAACCAATGAAGATTGTACTATTATGTCGTAGAACATGTGCATGAAATGCATGTGTATGAGTCTAGTAGATGAATAATGAGATCTCTTCGGGGTTTATACAGATGTGAACTGAGCGTCCCTGGCGACGAAGGAATGTTCTTATCAATGCTTCTAAAAATGATCAACGCGAAGAAGACGTTGGAGATCGGTGTTTTCACGGGGTACTCTCTTCTAACCACTGCCCTTGCATTGCCTAATGACGGCAAGGTATGTGCTACGCCACCGCCATTTGGGGTGCACCGATTCCAATTGACGTCGAGACTTCTTTTGTTTCTTGATTTAATGAATTACCGAATCTAGTTGAGTTTCTATGATCATGTGAGAAATTAATAAAACTCTCTCTTGTTTGAGTTGGGACAACTTTGTTTCTTAAGTTATAAGGAAAGTATTGCCTCTCTTTCTGAAGGTAACAGCCATAGACTTGGACCGAGAAGCGTATGAAGTTGGATTGCCGTTCATTGAAAAAGCTGGTGTGGCTCACAAGGTCAACTTCATCCAATCAGACGCCCTCTCAGTTCTAGACCACATGCTAAGTCAAAAGGTATTTACTGCATAAAACCAACACTCAAATTCATTGATTTTATTATCTTCCCGAGCCGGAAAACAGCCGACGCAGACTAATCGTCCAATCAATTCGCAGGTGTGCGGGCAAGGCCAAGCAGAGGAGTTCGACTTTGTGTTCGTGGACGCCGACAAGTCTGACTATCGCGGCTACCACGAGCGCGTGATGAGGCTCCTGAGAATCGGGGGCGTTGTTGCGTACGACAACACATTGTGGTATGGCTCTGTGGCCAAGTGCCAGGAGGAGCTGCCTGAGTTCCTCAGGAGCCGGGCAATGGAGGGCGTCGGCAGCTACTTCTACAAAGGCCACACCGCGGTCGTCGAGTTCAATGAGTTCTTAGCTTCCGACCCGCGAGTCGACATCTCTCAGGTCCCCATCGGAGATGGAGTCACCTTGTGTAGGCGCCTGCAGTAGTGGAACCTAAGGCAGTGGAAGCTCCGGTTACCCGTTCTAGATCCGGGACTTGTTCGAGCTACCATCGATGCATGGACTGATCTGTTACAGAGTGGACACATTGGATTTTTTGTGAATTTATATCATGCAAAATAACTTCGAATGAGCAGTTCATCGATCTCGCGGAAGGAAATTGAATTTTAAAATGGCAGTCCGATTTTATCTTTTTACATAGCCCGTGCCATGGATGTGTTTCATGCATGGTACCAACATACATGGGTCAGCTGCATCAAATTTGACGACTTTCTGGTTCGCATCCATTCGCAAAGAAGCTCGACATGTCTTTTTCATATATTGTTGTTTATTAGTAGACCCGTTAAAAAGTTAGGTCAAGTCGAAAATGGTACGACCCAAATTAACCCATTTATATCCGATGCAAAATTAGCGACTCATACCGACCAGACCCAGAATCAATGTTTAGTAACTTTTCTTCTTTAATTGTCGGTTTTTGAAAAATGGTTGGCCCCATAGACTGACTTATCAAGTTATTGAGAGAGCTCGGGAGTCGAGTTACGGACTAGGGACGCGAAGATGGTGGCGAAAATCCGGGCGGTCCGGCCCATCGTCATGCGCAGTTTGAGAATGAGAAGCATTGTGAGCCCATGTGCCCTAGACGAATCTCATGCACAAAGCTTGCGGCAACATCGAGCTCCATAATAGAGCTTGAGGCAACAACGGAAATTTTGTAATTATCAAATTAATAATCTTTCATATTTGGATAATAAAGCATAGATAAATTGTTTTTCATAGCACGTCCCAATCGTGGGGTTAGCTAAGGAAAACGTAGATCCTCTACTCCGTTAGCAGTTAGCACCCTCCTTAGTGTTTTAATAAATCTCGACCGTGATTCGTAGAACATTGTGTTGTTATCGATGTTTGAGATTGCCGCACCTAAGGAAGCACCGTGTGAAGTAGAGAATCTTCGTCCAACTAAAGAATTGATGATTTTTGGTCCAGTGTTCATTTTTTTTTTATTTTAGAGACAAAGATAACAATAAAAGAAATATGTTAATATTTACCATGACGTGTGGAGCGTATTCCACCGTGCATATAGTGAAAAACGGAAAATAAAGTCAGGACAAGGCCCGAATCTAGCATTTAGAAATGAAATTGACGAGCTTGCATAGTCTTATTTATTTCATATTTACCTCCATTTAAATCAATAATTACAAGAAGAGAAGCCTATGCGAATGAACAAGGCAGTACAACTATTGCCATGTTGAGCTTCTAAGTACCTCCTGTGCAAGGATCTTCTTACATCACGAAAGGAGACAAAATTAAGACCATAATCCTGACCTGCTTATTAAATGGGTTTATAACAGACCCCACTAAAACCCACGTGATTTGGACTTTTAATTTTAAAATTCTTTATGACCCATTTTTTTTAATTTGACATGAGTAGTTTATGACCTATTTAAATAAATGTGAGTTGGAATACGGATTCATAACTCATTTTGATCGTCCTACTTATTAGGGCCATATTTTTCCCTATTTTTAACCAAAAAATATGAGACCTTTAATTGATGGGTAACGGGGCATGCACGTCACTCTGGAAGAAACTTAATCAATAAAAGGCACATCACCAAAAAATTAAACCCAAAACCACACTCTTGTATGGCTTTCGGAGGAGACTCAAAAGACGCGGAGCTGTCCTAACTCGAATCTAAAATCTTAAACAAAGGAAGACAACGCGCTTATCATGATGAGCCGTCTGGGTTTCTCCTTCTTTTTATCCGATGCTTTGTATCGAGCCCGACGGAGCAATTTGCACTGTGATTTTCCATCACCACGTACCTTTTTACACAGGACCTACAAGAATGGAAGAAGAACAGCGGGGGGTCATTTCACACTTCCACAGCCAAATCTATTTGTCGGTTCGTCCTCTCTTTTCTCACCTCCGTTCCTCCAAATGGATGTCGCCATCGTATCTACATTGGACAGCGATCCACTAAAATCGAAGGGAACGCAATCATCATTGTGACAATTGGACAATAAGATTTCGAGATTTCTCATCAACTCAAGCACGCTGCTACCCGAAAACGCTAAGGCAAAACAAAACCCCATCATCATCGCTTTTATCTGGACAATTCTCCATGCCGATTCTAATAATGAGGGCATGGAGATTTCCTCTCGCATTAGCTTTGGCAAGAGCCAAATCGAATCTTTCTATTATCCATCCACCCATGATGCGGGTGGACTCAGATTCACACGCTCTCGAATGGCTCCACAAACAGTAGTCCTACATGTAATCCAGTCAAATGGGGATTAGGGAGCACAAAAGGTTTTCTTAACATGGTGTTGTTGGTGGCCATGAGTAGTCCAACATGTAATCAAGGAGCTGCAGCTTTTGGTCTCTTGTTCATCATTCTCGAGTCCGAATAGCCTTGGAGACACGTCTTGATAATAAAAGTGCCTACAAATTTTGACTTTGGCTAATCTCGCGAATGTACCGAAGATACGTATCATTTATGTACATAGAATTTGAGAGCATTTGAAAAGAAACAAAGAGAGACCACTCGAAAGTAAGTGGATGATAGATTACAGATTACTTGGTTGATCATTTAGTTTACTACTTACAAATTTAGTGCGAGACCACACTTAGCCAATTATCGGGACTAAAAGGGGCATACACTATTATCTTTTGGTGCTTCCGATGGCCACCCAAGATTCCTTCGACATCTTATGATTGATTTTCAAATGGTTTTGTTGTCGTTATTGTGAGTGGAAGAATGTCAAACACACGACTACAAAAAAATTGTCTTGTTCATCATTCATGAGTTCGAATAGCCCTGGAGACACATCTCGAGATAACAAATGTACCTACAAATTTTGACTTACGTTAATCTCGCGAATGTACCGAAACTTCATATCATTCATGTACATCGAATTGAGATCATTTGAAGAAAAAAAAAGCCCATTCAAAAATAAGAGGATGATCGATTGCAGATTACGTGGTTGATCATTCAGCTTTCTACTTGCAAATTCAGTACGAGACCACCTAAGCCAATTATCGAGACTAAAAAAGGCGAGTGCTATTATCTTTCGGCGCTTCCGATGGCCACCCAAGATTCCTTCGACATCTTATGATTGATTTTTAGATGGCTTTGTTATCGTTATTGTGAGTGGAAGAATGTCAAACACACGACTACAAAAAGTCGTGTACCATTAGCAATTAAATAGGTCGAACCGAATATATAAAGAAGACACAGCCATTCCCATGCGATCCATTGCTCAACCGTTGGGGAATCATCGTGACTCAAAAAATAGAAAAAAAGGTTAGACACGAGGGATGTCACTACCCTAATATCAAGATTCATGTGGACCATGCCGATAAAGTCTAGTAGACATATGAAAGTGGACTAGGACTACATTGATGTTGCACGTATTATTTGTCTGTTTTGATAATTCAATTCATGTGTCGTTTAGGTTCTATCGTTGCACTAAACTCATGTTGTGGACTCACAACTTAATTAGTTGGAATCAAGACGTACGTGTGCTAATTCATAAAAATTTTATCAACATACCAAAGAAACTCAACAATGAAAGCATGCATGCATTACGGGTGTGTTTGTTTGAGGGAAAATGTTTTTCAGGAATATGTTTTTTAGACATTTACCCGTTTGGTTTGCTAAAAATGGTAAGTCAACTGAAACACTTTCCGGCCAAGGAAAATATTCACGTATAAAATTAAGAAAGTGAATTTCCTAATCTAAGAAGGTGAAAACATTTTCCGAAATTACTCATCTCGAATTTGTTAATATTTTTTTTCTTTTCTTTTCTTTTCTTTTCTTTTCTTAATAAAAATAATTTAAAAATAACAAATAATTTTAAATAATTTGAAATATATAATTTTTTTTTGATAAATTTCATCATCAAATTTTCCTCATCAAACAACTGAAAATACTTTTCAAGTCTTTTTTAGGTTTTAGCCAAACACCGAAAAATGAATTCGGTTTCTTGGAAAATGACTTCTTTGAAAGTATTTTTCAGAAATGTATATTTTCTACGAAACAAACACACCCTACTTTTTTGACAATCTTGTGCAAGTATACAAATAATTACAAACTAGATCTTGAGCATGCGCAATGCTTACATGCTCTTTTTTGTGCAGTAATAAAAGGGAAACTACACAAAATCCCTTAAAATTTTGGGGTCGTACATGTTTGTCTCCCTAACTTCCAACTGTCATATAACTTTCAAGAGACGTTCTATAAAGATAGCACAATTTATTATAGTTTGAAAAACCTCTTGCAACTCTTCTTTTCGACTATAAATGACGGAATCGTTCATGGCGATACACAAAATACAATCAACATGAAAATGCTGTAAAAAATGAGATGTCACAATATTTTCTTTTATACATGTCGAGAGGAGACATGTCGAAACAATGGAAAAGAAAGACTAAGTTTTACATACCCCCAATTTGTCAACTTCCTTGAAAATGATACAAAGAAAGCTTTCTTTATCGATAGGAGAAATATATATTACCCTCTAATGAATTGTATCATTGTTGGTATAAGCTTTCATTTTGTTACAGTCAATAACTTTTCGTCACTTTTCTCGTTAACATATACATCGCACGGATATTTTAAGGGCAAAAGCATATTTTTTTCTCGTTAGCATATGCACTGCATGTGACTTTTCAAGGGTAAAAGCATATTTATATTTCATTTTTTAAGGAACTCTCTCTTTTTACCTTTAATTGCTGTTAAAGAAAAGAAAAATATAGACATGTGAGAAGTATTAACTAAGGTCCAAGTAATAGAAAAAATATAAAAAAATAATAGGAAAAATAAATATCAATAATAATGTCAAACAATAAAAATTTGTTAATATTTGATTAACTATAGCTAGTTCAATAGAACTGAATAAAATATTTTTAAGAAAAGAAATAAACACAAATTAGATTAAAAAAAAAAGGGAAAAGGTCTAAATAACAAAAAAGTTCAAATGATAACAATGGGTAACTCATTATAAAGTGTCAATGAATGTAAAGTAGATTGATTAACAAAAACACTTGAAAGAATTATAAAAGGAAATGATGTTCTCAACTTATAACAGAAATCAGCGAAAATTACCAAAAAAGGTCTTCAACATATTGTACGACGGCCAATAATATTTAAACCTTTCGATTTGGTCAATTTAGTCATAAATCTTTAAATGATTTGCTAATATAATCATTTCGATCAATTTTGGCTGTAAATTGATAACATGGACACAAGTCGTCTCGTGTCGCATAGCCGACGTTAACATGGACAGTTTTTGTAATTTTAAGTTTTTTTAATATTCTTTTCTTTTCATTTCTTTCATTCTTTTTGTCCAAATTTGGGCCACGTAAGGTTGTTGACTGACCCTTAGCAACAAGCAAGGGCCTCCATGCCCTCATCGGCCACAAGCGAGGGCGTTGGCCCTTGCCTAGATCGGGCGAGACCGCCTCACCCAGACCAAGTGAGGGTCGCCCAGTGACCTCGCCGGCCTAGAGTTGGAAAAAAAAATGAAATGAAAGAAAGTAGAAAAGAAGAATGAAAAGAAAAGTAAACTTAAAAAACTATAAAATTCATAAAAATTGTAAAAATTGTCCATGTTAAAGCTGAGTGTTGGCTATGCCCCGTAGGATGGCTAATGTCCACATCAACGATTTTTTACCAAATTGTCGGAATGATTACATGCAAATTGTTAAAAGGTTTAGGATTAAATTGGCCAAATTAAAAGATTTATGATTGAATTGGCCGCCATACAATACGTTTAAGACTTTTTTTTGATAATTTTCCAAAGGAAATGATCAACAAAAATCTATAGTGATTTTTTTAGTTATCTCAAAATACATTGAGTGTCTAATTTTGGTTATTTGAACAAATCATTATCGCATTAACATTGTCCTTGAGCGAAGTTGCGGTTTTGCTCGCACACCGCATCGGCGCCGGCCATTCTTGCAAATCCCATCGATGCCAACCTTCCTGATGTTGGTCATCTCATCACTCTTATTATTATGTTATTCATGTGGATATTGTTCAAGAGATAAAAATTTTATCCGAAAGCTCTGTTTGATTCACAAAATATATTTTCCTCATTTTCTAAAATTTGGATCAAATAGGAAAATGAGTCAATAGAAATTTTTTCCTAGTCAACGGAAAATTTATGCTTAATTTAAGAAAAATGATTTTCTGTTTAAAAATTAGAAATCATTTTCCAAATATGATTAGATAGCGGCGTTTGGACCAAAACTCTACATTTGGGCACGGGAACCCCAACACTTGTTCCTAGGCCCTTAACAGGGGCCTCGGGCCGAGTCCGCTAGGGTCCAATAAGGCCAAACTCGGGTCAAGGACTCCGGTACCATTGCTCGACTCCTCAGCGCCTCAGCCTAGGTCCATAAAGACTGAGCTTGAGACCCTGCGCCCGGCACTAGGTCCATCAAGGCAGGGACCATGACCCCATGCTAGTACCTGAGTCCTTTGTGCTCAGGCCAATGTCCAACTAGGCTGCGCTCGTGTCCATTGAGGCTAGGCCTGGGTCCTCGACACTCGTGCCCATATCCATTGAGGTCGGGCTCGAGACCTTGGTGCTCGTGCCTAAGATGGCGTCCCTACTTGGGTCCTTGGCATCTAGGCCCAAGTTCTGGGTCCATTGAGGCTAGGTTTGAGATGATAGCGCTTGTCTAGGTCATGCAAGGCCAAGCGCGAGACCTCGACGCCCATGCCTAGGTCCATTTAGACCAGGCCCACGTCCATTGGGTTTGGACCTGGGACCTTGGTACCCAAGCCTAGGTCCCTGACACTCGTGCCAGGTCCATTAAGGTAGGAATAGTGACCTTGGAGCTTGTGTCCTGGTCTTAGGGCCCGTGTCCATCGAGGCAAAGCTCAGATCCCCAATGCCCGAGTTGGGGTCCATCGAGGTTGGACTCGGGACCCTAGTGCTCGTACCTAGTTCCCCTACAGTCTATACACAAGTCACCATCGCCCTAATGATATATGTCTATTTTGGAAAATCCAGAGTTTCCATACTAAAAGACATAAAATATTTTTCAGTTTATTTTCAGGTTTCAGGCAAATATCAAAAAATGATGTCATTTTCTCGAAAAGTAACTTCCTAAAATGTTTTCTAGAAATATCACATTTCCTGCAAGGCTCCGTTTGTTTAGCTAAAAATGTGACATTTCTGCAAAATATTTTTAGGAAGATATTTTTCTGATGTTTGGCTAAAACTTGAAAATGAATAGAAAAATATTTTCCATCATTTAAAATGGTAAATCTGATTTGATTTTGCTAAATAGACATACACTATTCAGTATTAGTTATTTGCGCATAGGGAGTCGAGGAATTAGATACGAGCACTAGAGTATCAGGTCTGGCCCGAATGGACCCCTACTAGGGCACTTGGGATCGGGGCATGAGCACCTGGGTCTTGCGATCTCAATGGACTTGGGCAAAGGCTTTTGTGGATTTGAGCACGGCTTTTGTGGACTTAGGCCTAAGTGTTAGGTATTGGGATCTCACACTCGGCCTATGTGGACCTGGGCCCAAGCGCCGTGGCATCAGGTGCAGGCACAGGCATCGGGGCTTTGGGCTCGGCCTCGATGGACTCGAGTGTGGGCGTCGAGGCCCAGTACCAACACTAAGGTCCGGGCTTGGCCTCAATAGATCGGATGCGGGCGCTAGAGATCCGGGCATCACCATTGGGGTCACGGATTTGGCCTCAATGGACCCGAGCCCGGGCGCAAGAGACCTAATCCTGGACACCAAAACTTGGGAATCAACATTGGATTTTCATGCCCAAACGTAGAATTTCAAGTCAAACGATGATACTTAGTCATATTTTGAATCGAAAATCTTTTTTCTTGAATTTAGATATAGATTTTCCGTTTACTCTTTCTCCTATACAAACCAAATGCCGAAAAATGAGGGAGGGAACCTATGTTCATCTTGTTCGGATAGTTGCTTTCTTCCTGAACACCCTGTCTTACCAACGCAACATATTCTATATTCTTCTGCAAGAAGGGGGGGGCACCTTCGACGCAAGCATCGGGTGCGTGCATGTTGGGATAAGATTATTCCACTACATATCCACACCATTCATTTATTGCCCTAAATTCCTTTCTTTCTCTCTATTCTTCAACCCTCTGAATCGCTGCGACTTCTCACTTACTGGGTCCCACCATGCGTGAATTTCAATTTCGTGCCCGCCAACAGATGAGAGTTGACTTTAACTAATCCACCGGTCGACCTGAGAAATTTATATTTTTTGGGGTTTTTTTTTTTTTTTCTGTTTTTCGGTCGATTTGTCGGGGAAATATCCGCATCGAATTTTAATAAATCGAGTGGGAAAAAAAAAGGTTTTATCCTATTAGAATTATTTAATGATGCTTTTCTAGGTTTTGTCGAAATTTATGTCCATATTTTGTGGGGACAGTAGTTAATACAGTTTGTGTATGAAATCGAAGACAACTACGGTTCCTCTTAGCTGTATAATCATCTATAATTCTTCAGTTAGTGGATAATTAGATCGCAGGATAGTTATGGATGTACCTTAATTTCCACGGGGTGTTTTCTTTTTTCTTTTAATATTTTTTGTTCGAATCTTTTTTGTCTCGTTGATCGTTCCAAACTGAAATGGGGGAGAGAAAACGAAAACTGTGTATAAATATCGATGCATCTTGTCCATCAACGTACTTTGAAAAGAGCGTGTGGAGATACTCTATTAATCACGTATCGCTGATATGAAGTTTGAAAACTTTATTTTATAAATTCTAGCGAAACATAATTAAGTAGTCTCGCCAAATTGATTTCATCAATTGCAACATCGCTATATAAGCCATTATTTAGGAAATTTCTTGTAAAATAAATTGTGCTGCGGTAGACTAGGATGGACAAATTCTGATCAATTAGTAGTTCAACAAATAATTGACTGTACACTTAAAAATACTACAAAACTCAACATTATATAGGTTTTGTTTGGCTATACTAACTACATTTTCATGATTCTCTAACGGTCTTTTATCAATTTGTTGGGGAAAATCAAAATGAAAAAAAAAGAGTATACTTTTGACATAGTTGTCTAATTTTGAGAAATTTAATGGGGGCCAAGAGCTGTTGTTAGGCGAAAAGTAATTCGGCAGAATCATAAGAAACTTGACGTATTCCCAAATTTTGACAAAATGAGTGGGGACAAGAGCCCCAGCTACTCAAGAACTAAGTCCCGTGGTCCACGGTAGAAGTGAAGACTAAGGTCTAGGGTATATATTATAATCTTTTGTAACTCGTTTGTTTTGTTTTACTTTCGGCGAAAGGTTGTCAATTGATTTTCCAGCCAAATTTACAGAGATACGAAAAAGGCAAGTAAGGAAAGTAAAAGTAACTCGGATACATCGACGCGGGGAAATGTTTAAACAGCACATATATATCCTAAATCACCATCAAATGACCCACGTTTCAATGCTTCTTTCGAGCCGTGCCCATACGAAATATGTCCGCCGGCCGTTATAGGTGGCAGGTACAGTTTACCGAGGGCTGCCGAGGAGCTTTTGCAAGGCGATCCCTGAAAGTCGCGAGACCTTTCGAGGAGGGTCCCCTTTATTATTATTTTTTTTTTCGTATTTTTTCCCGGATCCTCCCGCCCTACGATAGCCCGCTCTATAAGATACGTCAGGTCGCGTGAAATGAATCTCATACCATCTAACGGACCTATCGAAGCGGGGTTACCGTAGGTCGGGAGTACGCAATTGCTCTCTCTCCCTGAGAGAGAGCGAGAGAGAGAGAGGGCGCACGAGGACCGCGGCGCGGGCGGGGCGTGGCGAAGCCCTAGACGTCAGATGAACAGACAAAACCCACAGGGAAGCAGCGGGCGGAACTGCAGCAATCCAGGGGGCTACCGAACGATTCCACCGTGGATTATACCCGTCCCGCCCCCCAAAAGAAAAAAGGGAAAAAATAAAAAAAAATTCATAGAAAAAAAACCGGGGGGAGGTCTTCCGAAGAGCCAATTGCAAAGCCCCACTCCAGCCCACACTGACAGCACCTAACCTTATCCTCTATCTCTCCCCCTGTCCCTCCTCCGTCTCGTCTCTATCCATCTAATTAAACAATCCGTGTATGAAAGTTAAGCATTGATCGCCCGAATTGTTTATTGGGTCGGTTATCTTGAGGATAAGATGCTGAAAAGCCTTTTGTTTAATGGGAGTGCCCAAAAAAAGAAAAATATCCGTTTTCGGCGCGCCGATTATTCCAGTGTTATGTACCCTCAACGGTTTGGAGTTTACGTTAATTCAAGCCGAGCCATGTTTAATAACGGCGTGTTGGAATAACGACCCAATTCTTATTTTAAAGAGTAAATATTACGAAAAATCTCAAATTAATAAATTTATGATAATTTTTTTTATTGAATTAAATTAATATCACGAAAAAATTATAAATAAATATACCTGTGACAAACGAAGGTTAAATTGCAAACCGTTCAATTTATAAATTTTACGGTAAAAATTAATGAATAGTACCGATGAATTTAATTGTTACAAATGTATTAATTTAAGATTTTATTTGGGAGGATTTTCAGTGGTGCCGGCCCTATTTTAAACACGGCAACAAAACTCCTACCGTGCGAAAATTAGACAGGAAAAAAGAAGGCAAAAATACGAGGAATTTCGAAAATGGGGTGAGGAGGAAGCGTCCAACGCCACGTGGCGCGAACCCACCACGCTGGCCTCCACCCCCCACCCCGCCGCCCCCCACACCCTAGCGCCCCCCTACCCCCCGCGCGCTCGTTCTTATCCACTTCGATCTCCCGCATTGAAAATGGCTTCCCGTCAGTGGGGGCGGGCCCCGCCCCCCCCCGGGCCGCGGGGCGTGGCGACGTGGCGGGGGGAGAGTGGTCAACGTGACGTCCAGCTGTATTGGCTTCTGCCGCGACTTCGCATCCCCCCGATATTTTGTTGCTGTCGGAGCGAGGGAGAGGGGGAAGAAGGAAGGGGGAGGGGGCAGCAGTCTCGGTCCATCCTCGTCCTTTTGTTCTTCCTCGTTCCTTCTTCCACCGTCCTCCTCCCTTTAATATTCTTTTGCCCATTTTCGGACCGGCGTTCCGCTCCTCAACTTTGCCTTTTCTCCTGCGTCAATCGTTCCCGGTCACTGTCCCTCCCTCTCTCTCTCTCTCACTCAGGAAGCCCTCGCCGCTCCACACAGCAGGAAAAATTCCCCCCAACTTTGCTCCCGAAATTTCTGCATCATCCGCTTTTTCCCATTTTCTTTATTTTCTTGATACTTCCGAGGCCTCTCTCTCTCTGCCTTCCTTCCCTCGCCGATGCCATCCCTCTTCTTCGCCCTCTCTGTCTCTGTCTCTGTCTCTGTCCCTGTCTATGGATTTGTGACGGCCTTAGCCGTTTTGATCTGAATCTATTCCGCTCCGCTTTTCTCTCTCTGTCTCTCTCTGTCTCTCTCTCTCTCTCACTCTGTCTCTCTCTTTCTTGCTTGTCCATCGTCCAAATTTGGTTTCATTTCTTGAAATCTCTGGCTAGATTCGCTGCTGGTTCGGCTTCTTTCCCATCTAGCGTTTGACCCGGGTATTTTTTTTTTCCTCTTTTCCCCGTTCCCCTCTCTTCGTGGTCGTGGTCGCGCTCGCCCCTCTTCTTCTCTGGGCTTTCAGTTCGTTTTGAATTTTGACTAGCTTGCTCCAGATTTGTTTCTTGAATTGATGGGGTTGCTCTTTTATCATGTGGGTGTGCTTGGAGTCCGGTCTGTATTGGCTTAGGAGCTCTTGTTTTGATTTTTCGGGGGGATTTGTTGTCGAGGTACCATGTCTAGATCTTATTCGAACCTGCTGGAGCTCGCCTCCGGCGAGTCTCCCTCGTTCAGCCGGATGAGCCGGCGGATCCCGCGCATCATGACGGTTGCGGGCATCATCTCGGACGTCGACGACGACAACCCGTCGGAGGGCTCGTGCTCCGACCCCTCCTCGTCCTCGACCCAACGGGACCGGATTATCATCGTCGCCAATCAGCTGCCCATCCGAGCTCAGCGGAAATCGGATAGCAATGGTGTTGGTTGGATCTTTAATTGGGATGAGAACTCGCTGCTCCTCCAGCTGAAAGATGGTTTAGGTGATAATGACACTGAGTTTATCTATGTTGGCTGTCTTAAGGAAGATGTCCACCCTAGTGAGCAGGATGAGGTCTCTCAAATGCTACTTGAAAATTTTAGGTGTGTCCCGACTTTTCTGCCGCATGATTTGTTTAGTAGATATTATCATGGGTTCTGCAAGCAACAGCTGTGGCCATTGTTCCATTACATGTTGCCTTTGTCGCCCGACCTCGGTGGTCGGTTCAACCGGTCCTTGTGGCAGGCTTATGTCTCGGTCAATAAGATTTTCGCGGATAGGATCATGGAAGTGATTAATCCAGAGGATGATTTCGTTTGGGTACATGATTACCATTTGATGGTGTTGCCGACTTTCTTGAGGAAAAGGTTCAATAGAGTGAAGCTTGGGTTCTTCCTTCACAGCCCGTTTCCCTCTTCGGAGATTTACAAGACGTTGCCGATCAGGGAGGAGCTTCTGAGGGCGCTCCTGAATTCTGATTTGATAGGGTTCCACACTTTCGACTATGCACGCCATTTCCTGTCTTGTTGTAGTCGGATGCTTGGTCTTACCTATGAATCGAAGAGGGGTTATATAGGCCTAGACTATTATGGTCGGACTGTTAGTATTAAAATTCTTCCGGTCGGGATACACATGGGACAATTGCAGTCGGTTTTAAGCCTTCCTGAGACCCATGCCAAGGTGGCCGAACTTATTAAGCAGTTCTGTGGTCAGGGTAGGATAATGTTGCTCGGTGTAGATGACATGGATATTTTCAAAGGAATTAGCTTGAAGTTGTTGGCCATGGAGCAACTCCTAGTTCAACACCCGGAGTATCAGGGTAAAGTTGTTTTAGTGCAGATAGCCAATCCGGCTCGGGGCAAAGGGAAGGACGTGAAGGAAGTGCAAGCAGAAACCTATTCTACCGTGAAACGTATCAACGAAACTTTTGGCAGACCGGGTTATGAGCCCGTAGTGTTGATTGACCAGCCTCTTAAGTTTTACGAGAGAATTGCCTACTATGTCGTTGCCGAGTGTTGTTTGGTGACGGCCGTCAGGGACGGCATGAATCTCATTCCTTATGAGTACATAATCAGTCGCCAAGGGAACGAGAAACTGGATGAGGTCTTTGGTTTGGAACCTTCCACTCCCAAAAAGAGCATGCTGGTCGTCTCCGAGTTCATAGGGTGATAGGGGTGCTAACGCTTTACTAATAGAATATCAAGTCAAGGCTCTTCTTCTGTTCTACAAATCTAACTAATCTATACGACTACTAAGACTAGGTCTTCTAGAGTGAACTCAGAGTCGGGGATGTGGTTTTTACTTAGATTAGCCTGGGCTTTGCCATGCTCTATTCTAAGAAAGTACTTCCTTACGTGCAGACCAGTGCTTATTAATTTGTCTCTCAGTTTTCTCTATAGAAAAGAAAGGTTAGTACATCTTTATATGTTCAAATGAGTATTTTTACTTTCCCACTGATGTAAGAGGAGTGTTTCCATAAGCAAATGATAATCATATAGGAATGATTCTTTAAGATAGGAAGTGAGTGGCGCTACTCTTATAGAAGCAAAGAAAGATTTAGAGAAGCCTCGTAATGTTGATATGCCTGTAGTAAAATTCTGAATGTGCAGGGAGTGAGCAAGGGAATTGTCGCCAAGCGATTATTGTCTGCCATGCAAGAGAGGGGAATGATGCCGGATTTCGTCCTGTGCATAGGCGATGACAGATCCGATGAGGACATGTTTGAGGTGATTACTAGTTCCGTGGCCAATTCGTCCATCGCTCCCAATGCAGAGGTGTTTGCATGTACTGTTTGCCGTAAGCCAAGCAAGGCCAAGTACTATCTGGATGATACAGCGGAGATTGTCAGGCTGATGCAGGGTCTGGCTTCTGTTTCGGAGCTCTCGGAGCCCGCTTAAGGTCTTACCGAGAAGAGCAGTCGTCCCTTCATTCGTTTGCAACTGTAAAACATGTTTGCACCTGCTGTTTACTGCTTTAACATCCCGGTTTTGGCCGGGTTTCGGTTTAGCGTAGATGTAAATATGGCTTTGTGCCATTTTAAAACGGTTGAGCTTGATCCACACACTTCTGTCGCTTGAACTGATAATAATAATCTTCAGCGAATACAGTCAGTCCTCTTGCCTTGGATTTCTGTGCTTGAGAAGTACTAGGAAGACTTTTGTTCATGAGCTTGCGTTGTTTTTTCCATTCTTCCCGTTGAACCTGACAGTCAAGTTCCTTACCTTCTAAGTTAAGTTGAGCTAATTACTAGTATCATCCTTAATTGTGCTCTCCTTATCAAAGGATCCTTCTCATTATTCCAACACTGTAATTATTTTCTTCAATTTTCGTGACACATTTTAAGTTGCAATCTCTAGCTCGGACATAATTAATCGAATTATCATCATCTCACTCTAAAAAGAACCTATATAACCCCCTCTTCTCTTCCTCCGGGTAGACAGGTTCGACTCACCCATGAACGAATCTCGATCTCTTTACCGTGTGCTGTCGTCCCGACCATGGTGCAACTCGCATTCAAGGCTGGTGATGGTCCAGGGGCTGGCTCGAGGTCAGGCTGGTTATAATTTGCCACCCGGCGACAGGGGAACGACAGGTGAAGAGAGAGGAGAGAGGGGTTAAGGTGTAAATATTAGGTGTGCATGAAGAGTAAATGAGTGTTTTACGTTTGCGATAGAGATGTGAAGTATTATGTTTTGAAATAAGGGAAGGATATTTGATATTATGATTAAAGTTGTAAAAGGTCTTTATAATTATCGCGGCTCCGTTTGTTTTTCAAAAAATGAATAATTTGAAATATATTTTCTTAAAAATGATCACTTGCGTTGCTTGGAATAATTAATTATTGAAAATGCTTCATTATCAACATCAATTTATAACTAAAAATTTTCATGAACACTGAGAATTTTTTTAGTTCATTCATTTTATAAGCGATCATTTTTAGAAAAAAGTTTTCTAAATCGTTCATTTTTTGCGAAACAAACGCACCTTAAGTTAATTAGAGCTAGTACGTAAGTTAAAGTTGGCATGGAAGTTGGAGCGGTAAGAATCTAACATGGTTTTCATCTTTGGGTAGTTACTCCATGGCAATAGTCGATAGGTCACATCTGCAAAAATCTTTTTTCACGTAGGCTCTCATCGAAGGCTATGGATACATAAGCTCTAATTAATCGGATTTGAAGTAGGAGACATGGAAAGGTTAAAAATTATGCACAAGTTTAGAGATTTGATTAATTGATCTGAGGGAAAAAATGCGTATATTAGGCATGGTGGGTTTCCTAGATATAAATAGGTAGTTAAAATAAGCATTGTATTGCAATTCCAAATGAAAATTCCCAATAGAGATATTAACTTAGCCAGTTACCTTATGGATTCCATTTCTGGCCCAATTCAAATGGCCTAGGCACAACGTGCGAAAATTAGTACATTTGTTCTCTAGTTGGCTTTTGTTTGGCCCGATTTCTCTGATGGACCCTTGGCAAAGTTTGATGATTTCTGGTCTATCTTTCTATGGACTAGCAAAGCAAAGAGAGGACCCCATGTGCATGCAAAGAAAAAAAGCGATGAAAAACAAAGGGCTTTGCGTAAGTAATGAAAGAAATGAAATTAAGTTGAAAGTTCGATCTATTCTGGAAAAAAATGAAATTAAGTTGTTGTGCAACTAAAAAGATTTGAATTAAAGTTTAGATAATTTGAGAGATTTGAGAAATCGCGTTGTTAATTATCTCGGCTATTTCGAAAGGATGAATTTACTCATTGTTTTGCAATGGCGACTAAATTTAATTCTGGTAACTTGTATGGACTTTGATGAGGTTTATATATATAAATGGACGGTCAACTGATGAAGCCTAGGTTCTTTGGATTCATTGACATATAATATAAGAAATTGTAATGAAAAAAAATATTGGTTTCATGCAAAAACCTAAATTGAGAGTTGGGTTGTCCTAAAATTTCTTCACCACATATGCCGGCCCTAATTCTTGTGCAGAATGATGCATAATATATGCAAGAACGTGCAACTGTTGATAGAAATATTATGGAACGAAGGCGAGTGCATGGTGATATATAGCTTTTAAGAGTAACAATATTTTCGAGCAGGAGACAATTTTCTAAAAACTACTTCAAATTACTGGAAACATAGAGGTGCTTCTGTAATGGGTCAAATCAATATCTGTGTGTTTACAAACTCACGTGATTTATCGAGATGAATTAAATATGGTAAGGCAAATTTGTATGTTCTTATCCTTAGTTGTCTGGTTATAGGGTAACTTCACCAAGACAGAGGTTATTTCCAATCAACAGAGGCTGTCTATACTTGTCCACTAATATGTCGGGCTACTATATTGAGTTCCTTATTTTAACGTGCCGATACCCGCACACCATATTCTCCTCAATTGGAGTTTGTATCTTTTTCTTGCGCATCTCCAAGCAATATTCTTCAGATGCTTTACATCTTGGAGGTCCAAATTGAACCAAGATGAAGCCTTTTAAAGACATTCTTGGATCCAAAGATGAATCCAATATGGTAAGGCCAGTTTGTATGTTCCTGTACTATATGAACCCTTTTATTTTTAAGGAACCTCTCTCGTGGAAGACAGATGCGCCACTTCTTTTCAATTTTGTTTCTTTTTATACTACTGGACTCCTTGACTCGACATATCTACCTACGGACTAAAACTAAACAAAATCACTGTGAATTAGCTTGGGGCTACATGGATGATCAATTATTCATTTCTAGGCAAGAATCTTCGAGCCCTAGGCCGAGGCTCTAGCATGGCTTTCCAGCTTTAATTCAGATTAATTATATTTCGAAGCAGTTAATCTTGCATGTTTTAATAAAAATGGTTATTGCCTTTGGTCCCCACCCTATGTGCATGCAACCTATTTATTTTGTTAAATATCATCAATTTTAAAAGGCATTTCCTTTTTGTTTTGTTTTTTTGCTTGGTAGGAAGACACATCTAGGAGACTAAATTGTCTTCACATCCTTTCCTTTCTTTTTATAAAATTCGTGTTTTCCACCAAAAAGTTGAATACAGCTCTTTCCCCGTTTGAAAAAGTAACATAACATGGTAGCTTGCTTCGTGCCCTAGCTAGTAGCATAAAAGCTGCTTGTTTCGCTTCTTTTATCTAACAATACGATACTTTTATCGTAGTGGAATGCATGTAATGAAGCAACACATCGATACGTAAGGGATAAGGAGAGACATAAAATTGAAGAATTTGTCGTACATAGTCCTTCTTGGGTAGCCAGGGTTTTATGTATCTTTTGCACATGCATATATCAAGCAACTAAAGTTTTGATAGAGCCCGAAATGAGATTGTTACTATATGATATAGTGGAAAAATGAACTTTTGTCACGCGCCTTATCCATGTACGTGTGGATGAGAGTAAATTTTTCCTCGTTTGCTTTGCAATCTTTGCAAACAGTTTCATCGAAAAATTTATACCAAGGAAAACCCCAAAGCAAAACAATTCAATGGGATATGAAGTTCCAATTTCCCATGCCTCCACAATTTTCATTTTTGTGCAAAAGTGCACCTAAATTTCTATATTCATAAAACTGGCATTAAATACATTTTTTTTAACTAAAACATGTACAGGAGACCAAAAGTGGCTTCTCTTGGTCCCAAGACACCCAACAACTCGCATGTTCCTAGAAAAACTCGATTCTTGTTAAGCATAGTTTTTTAACAACTAGTGGGCATTATTTAGAGTGGAAAAAGTTTTACCGACAATGATTCCCCTGTAGACTAAGTGATATGATCCATTTGACACACGATCTCTCTGTTGGGATAACCAAATCTCATGACTCGAATTACTCAGTATAAAATAGACTACGTCTAGACAAGAATATTTACCCATAAAGCCTGCACTCCGTAAAAATTCATGTCCTTTCAAATGCTCTTATAACAAAATTAGGTATACATGATCTCTAGTTTTATAATATCACACTCCATATTGATTTACGATGAAATGTTTAGTTGACAATGGCTTATAATACTAATCATTGTACCTTGAGACCACATATAATAGTTGCCAGTGATGGTTGTCATGAATAGACCTGATCATGACCTTGACAACATCTTAAATAAAGATTTTGAGATCCAATTAATTTCGGAAAGAAAGTTCATATTTCTCCCCCTCAAGGCGGCCCCATTCATCAATTTTTGTCATGAACACCTCGCCCTCCATCTCGACCTTTTTTTCTTTTTTCATTACTTTTCTTAATATTTTCGCGTTTTTCCTTGATTAATAATGCACATTTTCTTAGGAGTTGCTTTCGATCCTCTTAATAGTGGAAAAAATGTGTCAGCATGCCTATCAACTTATTAATTTTATGTTAATGACGAAAGGACCATGCTGTAGCAATTCTACTTGTATATGGAGACACAACTGCATAAAAAGCTAGAGAACAACAAAAGAATTAAAAATCAATTTAATTTTTTTAAATAACATTTGCATTGATAGTATAAGACCCTACTTGTTTATGTCGAAGACAATAGGTAGGGCGACAAACAGGTGAAGATGGCTATGGTCACATGTATCCTCACCTTTCAGTAGGGCAACCAGGAAGCAGAATATACATCTTTTTAGGATGAATAAACTATTTTTTTTAAAAAAATATCATGATTGCAAATGAAGCTTTTCTGATTTCTTTTCAAAACAAAGAAAATATACTGTAAATTAGAAGAATCCAAGAAGAATCCACGAACTATTAATTTGCTTTTGGAAACAAAGTTGGTCGAAGCTGTCTTAATCTTATTAAGCGAAATACATGATTTCTTGCTCTTGTTCTGCTGAAAAACAGGAATTATTCGTACACTGAACCTTGTAACCCCAGATACATACCTTGCCAGATGAGCATTTTCTCAAGCAAAATACCGTCAGTAAGAGAATTTACAATGTTGCTCTTTTCATGGAAGCATCCTCACAGTGATTATCTCATGATGAAGCTGATTAGTGTGGCCTGAACTTAAACTAGCCAATGGTCGCTGTCATTAAATCAAGAAAAAGATGGATTTTCTGGACAAATGACAATGACATTGATTTTCTGCAGATAAAATAAAGCATCTGCGACAGCAACTTGCGAATAATGCAATGCAGACTGTGCTCCCCACTCTCCTATAACAAAACAAAACATCTTCGATTCGAAAGGTCAATGCTTGTCACTCATTAATTCAAATTCATTTATATGGAGTCGGTCCACAAACTAGATCAAGGAAAGCCATGAATGGAACCCAATAAGGCTGTCTGCAAAAATTTTCCGAGGAAATTACGCGAGTTTTAATACTGATTATGAATTTTTTTTCTGTTATTTTCTTGAATTAAACATATAATATACTTGAAATTCTCAACAAGAAGAGTACTCCCAGAAGAATTATTGCACTCGAGAATTTTCAAATAGATGGATAATGTTGACAGTATATCTTACCCTCAATCGTGAAATGTCGTCAAACATTAAGACCAGTCTGCTTTTTTTTTTTTTTTTGGTAAGGACCAGTCTGCTTTTTTTTCTCGATTCTTTTTTCGCTTTTTTTTTTCTCTGCTTTTTAAGAGAAATAATGTTGTTTTTCTTAAAAGAAAGAGGCCTATAACTCTTGAAGAAATAGTTACCAAATTCGAGAAGTTGTGAGCCGCACCTAAAGTGTAATTACGGGTATCTAGACGCCATTCAATATTACTTAATGAGATACTAGTAGATATCGTTGCTCAGATAGTAGAGTACTAATTAATCCTACTGTCGTAAAAAAGAAAAAAACACAACTCATGGAGTGTCCAAACTTATCTTCTGAATCTCTTATTTACCTACATGTATAGTGGTAATCAAGAAAGACTCAGTAATAATCAAATAGGGTGACATGCGTGTGCATGCTTTCTCGTCTTCTATAAAAGAGCCTCCCAATCAACCCTCGAAGCTATTCCTCTCAAACAAAAGCACACGCAGAAGAGAGAGAGGCAGAGAGACAGAGAGACAGAGAGATGGCAAAGATGGTACCTTATGCATCACTTCCAACGAATGGGGGAAATGGAAGTTTCAGCTATCAGAAGAACTCGTACTATCAGGTAATTATCTACGTTTCCTAATAGCAATTGATCAAACCATGACCCCCCCCCCCCCTCTCTCTCTCTCTCTCTCTCTCTCTCTCTCTCTCTCTCTCTCTCTCTCTCAAGGGGCTTCCAAGGTCAAAGAACCAATATATTGCCGTAATTTCTATATAAAATATAGAAACACTTAAGAAGGTTTGCAATGATGTATTCGAGAAATGGTTCTTTGAGTGATCGTAAAAACTCTTACCCTTTTGCTTACCAAGTTAGCAAGTACTTGGAATATATCTATGTCTTGGACAAATACTACGTATTAGTGCTGCTTCGAAAGATGTTGTTCTCCATCGATCAGGCCACTGATTTTTGCCAACCAAATGCTAGCAAAATGTAAGAAACTTATTGTTACAGCACAAGATATCTTACGTGCCATTCCTAGAGAAGACCGGTGCTCACTCAACTTTGAAATTGAAGCAACCACCTTCTTCAAAGACTTCACTTTTAGCGAGTGATATAAACTTTTCTCCGTCTCGTGTTCGAACATTAAAACGATAATGAGCTCTTTGCAAAACGTACATGTACGTATGTATATACCTATATGCTCTAGATAAGTGCATTGTAATGGATCCTATGAGTTACGCGAGGAATTTATTGTTGGACCATATTTTTCTCCCTTCTCGAACGAAGGAAACTTCCTCTGATTAGGTGTTCTCATTGGTGATATTACCCATGTTATTCAACCAACATTTGCTTTGGTGCCTAAGTCACAAATCTGGGGCATAAACGTTGGTTCTCTTGGTATATTCCAAGTTTTAGCAGGTTCTCGTCTCGAAAAAAGAAAATATAACAATAATAAACTCATTTAAATCAAAATTAAAAAGAGGGTATATGGACCACACACGAGCAAGAGATAAAACCTAATCACGTCACGGGACCAATAGTTGACAAATATATCTGGACCAGCGGGTCAACCTCGCCTGGAATCAAACATGAGTTGGGTCTCGCCAATCAATTCGATGTAAAATGGAATCCGCTTGTCGCGGCATCCAATCGAAGCTTTTGCTCGTCAACTTCAATCCCATCGTGGCATAACATGCAATCGCACTTGTTCTAGCTTTTAAACCCCACTTTCATTGATTCTTTTAGAGTCAATGTGTTGAAGATCATGCATGCATGCATGTAAGTCTAAGTGGGGATCGTTGAGCATCAACTCGATAGATGCTCTTACATATTGTTTTATACTCCATATCATCACATCGCGTGACAATACTTTCCGCCATTTTCAATTGGAGGAAGATATTAAATTATATTTATAATCCATCAATCACATATTTAGTTAGAGAAAAATATAGAAACATATGACCTTTAGAAAAAGAAAATAAGTATCTATGTGATACTATATTATATGATCGATGTGACCTATCTTGTGTAAATAGAATCGACTAAAAGAAAATTCAGAGAACAACATTCTGTTGGCACTTGTGGCGGTGCCATATAATGTTGAGTAAGGTAGATTATAAGTATCTTGTTTATACCTACATATTTTTTTGAGTATATAAATTCCCCATTATTTTTTATTTTTTATTTTTTATTTTGGTTCTGACACCACTAAGTATTTCAAACAAGAAATTGGACCCCATAAATCACAACAACAAGATTCACAAATAGTAAACTCGCTCAACTATATAAATGCTTAAATAGAAGTAAGATAATTGAAAACTAAGGTCTTTAGTCCTTAAGTGTCCTTGTTTTTTGTGATTCTAATCTCTTACCTTTCATTTTTGAGTTATATCCTTGGATGCGACCCCAATTTTAAAGATACTTTTGATAATCTAAAGATATTTCAACACCCAGATTTTGAATGTTGTCTAGTACGAGCAAGGACTGTGCCTGAACATATTATGACCACTTAGTTTCATGTAATTTAAGTTAAAATTTTCTAACGCGTGACCTAATTTCCATTGATATTGGTGGGTTGCTTTGGGTTGTTTTAACAGGCTAAGAAATTCTATACCTAGGGATTGAGTTGGTCAAAAGCCAACAATGCTGCCTATGTACGAGGCAAACGAGGGTCATATCAATTTTTATTATAGGATTTCTCGTTTATTTTCTTTTGTCTGGTATTCATGCTTGATACTGGCAACGGCAATTGATTGAAAAACATTGGGTGATATACGGTTAAATTATTTCTCATTCGTCCTGAGCTGTAGGGACTGGCAGTAAACGTTGTGAAGGACAAAATTGAAGAAGCGATAATCCACAAAATGGACGTGGAGAGACTATCATCGACGGCGAGCACAATCAATATCGCCGATCTGGGGTGCGCCGTTGGACCGAACACCTTCTTGTCCATGCAAAACATCCTCGACTTCATCGAGAGGAAGTACCGAACCCAATGCCCTGGTCGCGAAAACCCCAAATTCTCCGTCTTCTTCAACGACCTCCCGGAAAACGACTTCAACACCCTCTTCCGCTCACTCCCCAGGGAGAGGCGGTACTTCGCAGCCGGCGTCCCAGGCTCGTTCCACGGAAGACTGTTCCCCGAGTCATCCCTCCACTTTGTCCACTGTGCGGTCTAGCTTCACTGGCTCTCTAGGGTTCCGGAGGAGCTCCTCCACGAGGGCTCCGCCGCATGGAACAAGGGGAGGGTCCACTACACGAGCGCACCGGACCAGGTGGTGGGCGCGTATAGAGCCCAATTCGCGGCAGACATGGAGGATTTCCTGAGGGTGAGGGCAGAAGAGGTCGTGGCGGGAGGGCTGATGGCGATCATCATGACTGGCATCCCTCACGGGATGCCGCACGCTATGCTCCCAGCTGGGGTGATGTATGATCTTCTTGGGTTAGCCCTAATGGAGATGGCACGAGAGGTAAACTTCAGACTGTCCTAATCGCATCCTAATGATTGAGATGTTTGTATACTCCTTCGTGTTCCTGGTGAGACCTGTGTCGAGACTCGTCGCTCTGATGTATCAGATGATGGGAACTTATAGATTAATCTGCAGGGAGTGATAACGGAGGGACAAGTGGACTCGTTCAACTTGCCCATATATGCAGCGTCGCCGCAGGAGATGAGGGAGATCGTGGAGAAGGACGGAAGCTTCAGCATCGAGGCCATGGACTTGGCCAACCCGTCGCCGTGGTTGACCGGCCCGGTCAACATGCAAGAGTGGACCAACCACGTGAGGGCCGCCATGGAGCCGCTCTTCGCCACCCATTTCAGAGACCCGGCGATCGTGGACGAGATATTCGATCGGTTGGTGAGGAAGCTCGTGGAGCGCTCTCGAGAGGTGGAATCCAGCTATAGGGAGAAGATTCAATTGTATGTCATCTTGAGGCGCGTTTGAAGTATTCTCTTCGTGCGCCGGCGATGTCGCGCAATGTTCGATGTGACGCCGCAATGGCTTTTGAGGGACAAATGTCTTTCGTAAATCAAGAGAGTTGGAGGACCTGGCTGTGTGAGAAATTGTTTGAGGGGCAAAATTGCACGAAAATTATGATTTAGGAGACTGAAAGTGGGATTGATTCATCTGATGAAGAAGGAAAGAGATTGATTATCCAAATTGAGTATTTTCTGCTGTTAACAGAAGTAGAAAAATTTGGGTCGTTGCTTGTAGACGTTTGATATGTGATTCGATATTCTCTTAAGAAGTAAAATTGGTCATGCGTTCGTATCTCTATTGTTGAGAATACATTTTAGCATAATTGATCTAGCAAAAAAACCATTTCAAACATGATGATATCGTGCTAATGGTGATTGCACTTTTTACGAAACCGTGATAAGATAAGTCGCTTATACATGGGTAAGGAGTATTCTCCCTCCACCTAAATTCTTGTCCCTTTTCTTTCAATAATGTCATAAGATAAAGTCATAGAGGGACAAAAAACAAGGAGTTGTCCACGAGCGGGTAAGCTCGGTAATTTATTTTCACTCGGAAAAATAATACTGAAACTTTTCAAAGTTTATACAGAATGAAATCAAGTTATAAACGTTTTGAAAACTGAAATCAAATCTTAAAACCGTGGGGCTTTCTTCGCTGTGGCTTATATGACTTGTTCACGAGAATCGATCCAAAGGAAAACTCAGTTTTGACTTAAAATCCAGAAAAAAGGTTGAGTTTAAAGTTAAACCTTGACTCCGGTCTTTGAATCTCAAAATATCGACGTAAATCAAATTTTCTTGAACAATTCTAGTGAGACAAAGGCTGTCGATGGAGATTCTTTCTGATCACTAATTGGAATAATTTGAGCATGGTAGCATGCATGAACTTCATGAGATTGATTCGATCCAATTGAAGATATTATATCTTATATAGCCAAACTCAAGGCATAGTTTCCTATATAATCTAATGACAACTTGGGTAATTATTTTCAAGAAAAAAGCCAACTACTAAACTTAGAGAACAAGAGAGTTGGTATAAGTTTAAAATGACGTGGTCCATGCAATGTACACATTGTTCGTTAGATGGGACTAATTGGTCCCCTCTCCAACTATTGTTAGAACTTAGACATCATGTGATTAATTTGTGTCACTCATGATTAATTGACTCAGCCCAAGTAAAGGACAATCAAGGTCCATGCAATGTGCACATTGCTTATTAGATGGGGCTAATTGGTCCCCTCTTCAGCTATCGTTAGGATTCAGACATCTTTGTGATTAATTTGTCACTCATAATTACCATAGTTTCAAAGAAAGGACAATTAAGGTCCACAATAAGTACACATTGCTCATTAGATGGGACTAATCGGTCCCCTCCTCAACTATTGTTAGAACATAGACATCTTCTGATTAATTTTTTCTCATATAGTTACCTTGACACATCGCCAAGTAAAGGACAATTAAGGATGATATGATATGATATGATCTAATTAGTAAAAAAATTATCGTCGCCATCAAGACTTTTTAGAAAAATTATATAACCTTCACATCGTACAATTGATTTTTTTTTATGCAATCTTCACTATCGTTGATCATTTCCATGTCACGAATTTACAATCCTTATCATTATTTTATCCCCAACGAAAATGAATTAGAAAAGTGGTGCATTATTACAATACACCCACGCAAGGGTGGTCCAAAATAGGTCACAAGTTGCGTAGGAAATAGTTTAAATACATGAAGATAATACTAGGGCATGAAAGAGATCTTTCTTTGACCTTTATAGTTGTTGTCCATCTCTCAGAAGATTCTCTACAAATCAATTTTTTTGATGATGTATTAATTCGATTAAATGCCATTATTTTTACATAATCTTTTTCTAGCCAGTTGTAATTTATTTATCCAGATGCTTTTAAGTTCGCAGGTATGGCCATTTTGACTCGACTTGATAGGGTGCCATCACATAAGAATTGCTAAGTGAAATTTGGAACGTAACGACGACATGATTTATCTAAAGAAGGTTCGTGGACATAAAACGCGATATCATTTCCTAAGGATTTTGTTAACTAGTTTAGAACTCAATGGGCACTTATTATAAAATCAAATAAAGATCACGCTTAGTTTCCAAAACATCGATCTATCTTGATTCTCATTGTATGCGTAATTCGATATCTTAAAAACTAAAGCTTTCTTTTTGGAATAATCTTAATAAGTTTGCCAGTGCTCAGACAAATTCCTTGAGATCACTTTTTCTGCATGGTTTCATGGACACCATAATTTAGCTACAATAGTTTACTTGGATTAGTTTCATTTATATAATTTCCTACCGTCCACCCATCTAAACAGAGAGAGAGAGAGAGAGAGAGAGAGAGAGAGAGAGAGAGAGATGGGCAATAGAAACCCTGAAGTGGATTCTCCTGCAACAATTGGAGGAGATGGAACGTACAGCTACAGCAAAAATTCCCGATACCAGGTTTCTTCATCCTTTTCTTTTTCTTTTTATGATTCGTCACTGCTAACAGTCTCCATTTGTTGCATGAATAAGCACGAGCTCTAACACCATCATTTCGAAATAATCTCAAACTAGGGAAAAGTGGTGAAAAAGAACCGGTCACTATACTTCTTCACACCAGATAAAACTGTACTAAAATACTTCGTATCTTAATTGCGACTTATAAGATGGAGAAGAGAATGACTAGTGTTCGTTGAGTTGATTGTCAGAGACTGGCCGCCAATGTCTTGAGCGAAAAACTTGATGCCGCCATAACAGAGAAATTCGACATTGCAAGTCTATCCTCTCCTTCCCATGCAATCCGACTTGCCGACCTGGGATGTGCCACTGGTCCCAACACGATCGCTGCGATGCAAAACATCGTACAAATCTTGCAAAGGAAGTTCAAATCTCAATGCCCTAATTCTCGAACCCTGCCCGAGTTCCACGTGTTCTTCAACGACAAGATCTCGAACGACTTCAACACCCTCTTCGCAAACCTCCCCTCTGATAAACCCTACTTTGCGGCAGGTGTTCCCGGCTCTTTCCATGCCAGGTTGTTCCCCAACGCGTCCCTTCACTTCGTGTACTCCTCCATCGCGCTGCACTGGCTCTCCGAGGTCCCAGAGAAAGTGACGGACCGGGAGTCGGCAGCGTGGAACAAAGGTAGGGTTCACTACACTAGTGCCCCGGAAGAAGTGGTTGCAGCTTATGCAGATCAGTTTGCCAAGGATACGGAGGAGTTTTTGAGGACTAGGGCTGAGGAGGTAGTGAGCGGAGGGATGGTGGTGATTATCATGCCAGGAATTCCGCATGGGATGCCTCAACGGCGAGTTCCAAGCGGGCTTATGTATGCTGTCATGGCTTCTAGTCTCCTGGACATGGTGAATGAAGTAAGTACCTTAAAGTGCCGTTTTCATGATAACCAAAACTCAAGACAAAAGGGCCAGGGGAAGAGATAAAAGAAAAACTATTCATCTTCATACCAGAAAAGTTAGTTGTTCGTATATGTCTTTTACCATTATAGCGAGATTATTTTTGGTTTTCTCAGAATATCACATGACGATACTTCTACACAAAGAGCTATGAAGATCGAACATTATAAAATTGGTTGGCTTTTTATCGACAAGAAAGTAATTTTCATCACTTGACATCTCAAGGTTATATCGAAAGTCTATTGACATGTTTTCTCATTGCCACTTTTCATCTTGCTTGTCGTTGCAAAGTGCTCAATATTCCATTATAGTAGTCTCCTCGGACGATTTTCTTCATTTGTGCAATGACTGAATGAACAAGAGCAAGGCATTAATGACTTTCTAAATACGAATCTCCTCGCCGTCAATACCTTTTCAAGTACTTAAACGCAAACCGCCTTTGGCTTTTTACCTACTTTTTACAGGGTCTGATCAGCGAAGATGAAGTGGATTCCTTCAACTTGCCACTGTATGCACCCTCGCCGGAAGAGATGACCATGCTAGTGACAAAAAATGGCGATTTCACCATCGAAGCAATGGAGCTAACAAACCCATCGCCCAACACGAACGGCCCCATCAACGTCCGTGGATGGATGGTGCACGTGAGGGCTGCAATGGAAGGCATGCTTATGAAGCACTTCGACAAGGACAAGATAGACGAGTTGTTTGATCGATTGGTTCGGAAGCTGTCTCACGAGTGTTCTCAAGAACTCGAATCATGCTACAGAGAAGGAATTCAACTGTTCATCGTTTTGAAACGCAGATAAAGTATTGAACATGATCGATGCGTAGTCGCTTGTGCGCTTACGAATGTTGATTTGATTCCCTCCGCTTGTCCTTTGTTCCCTACTCAAGATTTGCTTGTAAAAGATGTTTGTCTTGTAGTATAAGGTTGTGCTTTATGTCTACTTTCTAGTTTTTATTAATAAACATCCTATTTCCTAGTTTTATTAATAAAAAAAATCCTATTATTAATTGAGAAAATTGCTCAGTCACTGTATTATGTTTATGAAGAAAGAACTTATGCCTTGTTTGGTTCCCATGCAACGAGAAATTCATTCATGTGGAAAGGATTGTAGTGTTTAGTCACACATTTACAGATCAGGTTATCTACAATAGGATTAGCAGGGGAATAGAATTTTCCGAAGAACTCATAATAAGATTATTTTGCCTGTTCCGAAAATCAGATTATTGGAGTACCGAAACATCTCGTGGACCAGAAGTTGTTGGACCTTTCACCTAATAAAACAAGAAGTACCGAGTATGACCTCTAATGTCGCTCATAGGGTGCTCATCCTCAAGAGCCATAGACTAGTTTCCGATTCCGGTTCCGAACCGGAACCCGCCGGGTCGGTTCCGGTTCGTAATTTAAAAATTTTAAAAATACATTGTGAAATAAAAAAAAATAATGAATTATAAAAATATGAAATAATGAATTATTCAATATAAATTATAATCAAAATGAAAATTGTAATGGTGATCGGTTCTCGATCGGAACCGAGAACCGAACCGGTAAGACCGGTCCTTTAATTTTAGAACTAGGAACCGGACCGACAAACCATAGAATCGGGAACCGGACCGGTCCGGTTCTAGGTTGTCCAATGGAACCCTTTGGACTAAACTAGCAAAGGATCGTAGCCACAAAAGGCATACAACTTCACATACTCATGGCTTGGCTTGGGTTTTATAAACAACCTCTTTGATGGTCTCTTCATTCCCATTCGATGTGGGACTCTTGGCATTTGCATGAAGACAAGTCAAGAGTCTCACATTGAAGGTTTTCAAGGTAAGCCGAGAGTCTTACATCGAATGGGAATGAAGAGACCATCAAAGGGGTTATTTATAAAACCCAAGCCAAGCCTTGTAATTAGAGTTCAATACACCCAAAGCATTGTAATTGGAGATCAATGTACTTACAATGCATGGCAATTAGAGTTCAATTTGTTTTATAAAAAAAATAAATAATGAATTTTTTAAAAAAATCATTATTATTTTTTTTAAAAAAAATAATTTGGAACCGGAACTGGAATCGGGCTCGTGAGGCTACGGGCGATTCGATTCAAAACCATGAGCCCATCAACGGGTCGGGCCTGGGTTTGACCGGGCGAAATCGGCCTGTGGCCATGACTTAGTGTGACTCTATAAATATGAAGTATAGAGATGGAATGCAAAGACGGCCACAACCAATGAAAGGCTAGTCGGTCATCAATCAACGGCGGATACTCGAATATTCTAAAGAAAGAGAGTTAGAAACTCAAATTTCACAAACAGCCTAAGTTAGAGGAGCATATCTAAACTATGCCCTCTAGAGATAGCTTGCAGAACATGAAGGAATGAAGAGCTTCAAATATGCAGTTTTTCAACTTTCTTTTAGAGGAAAGTTTTGGGTTTGGACCACCACCTTGGTGGCCTCTTTGAAATACTTCACTCTTCCTCTCGCAAAAGGTTGAGTGTTCGAATTCCGGACGTCGCGGGGGTGACTTAACCGGTGGCACGTGTGTGGTGGCTAGCATATGTCGCCCCTGGGGTTTACTTCCCGGTCTTGGCCGTCTTGGGTTTCCCTGGGTTACCAAAAAAAAAGTTTGGGTTTGGCAGTTAACTAACTGAAATTTGATTATAATTACTCATTGCACTAACTTGGGGAAAAGTGCCAAAAAAGTCCTAAACTTTTTGTATTAGTGCCAATTTAGTCCTAAACCTTTTTTTGGTAGAAATTTAGTTCTAAAACTTTTAAATTGGCGTTAATTTAGTCCTAAACCTTTTGTTTTTGTGCTAATTTAGTCCTTCCGATCAATTTTGATTGGAATTTGCCGACGTGGACGCCTGCCAGCCGGCGACTAGTCATTGGCGCCGACGTGGACAACTTTAATAATGTTTTAATATTTTTTTGAAATTTTATTTTTTTTCCTTTTTTTATTTTTTTTGGTCCCCCCCCTTCCTTTGGCTGGTCGTCGGTTCGACGACCGCCGGCAGGCCTCGGCGAGCTCAACCTCGTGAGCCCTTTGGGCGGGGCGAGCCTTGCTATGGTCGGGCCTCACTTGACCAAGGCGAGGCTCGAGCCCTCGCCAAAAGCCGCGGTGAGGGCGAGCCTCGCTATGGTCAGGCGAGGCCCAACCTCGCCGGATCTAGCGAGGTCGCTAGGCAAGGCTCGACCAAGGCGAGGCTACCCCTTACCGGGCGAGGTCGCTGCCCCTCGCCAAAGGGTCGCCGAGGTCGAGCTCGCCGGCCTCTGGCCTTTGGCCGGTCGCCGAACCGGCGATCGGCCAGAGGAAGGAGGGGAGGACAAAAAAAAAGTGGAAAAAAAAAAAAAAAGGAAAAAATAAAAATTCAAAAAAAATAAAATTTTATTAAAGTTGTCCACGCCAAGACCACGTTGGCGTCGAAGACTTCACCGGGCAAAAGGGCATCCACGTTGGCAAATTCCGATCAAAATTGACCGGAAGGACTAAATTGATACAAAAATAAAAGGTTTAGGACTAAATTGACATCAATTTAAAAGGTTTAGGACTTAATTGATACTAAAAAAATTTAGGACTAAATTGATATTAATATAAAAGGTTTAGGACTTAATTGATACTAAAAAAATTTAGGACTAAATTGATATTAATATAAAAGGTTTAGGATTTTTTTGTCACTATTCCCCACTGACTTGTGAGTTTTTGCAATTGGTTTTTGACTTGGATGGAAATCCAGCCTGACTTCGGAGGAAATGCTAAGAGGGGGACACGCGATTTGCCCAGAAAATTTGGAATAGTCACTCCTTGAAAAGTCCAAGGTACACACGATCGAGTCGAGGTTGAATGCTGCGTTGTCGCATGCGCAAAAAGTCTGCTCTGGCTGCTTTATTAAACCACCAGGATATTGAACCGAAGTGGAGGATTAAGACGGACGTTAGCTGTGCATTGAATTTTCGCTTTTGCTGATGATGGCTCCGACAAGTCACTTGAAAATTCAGGCCACCAACAAGGTTTCACTTGATATAAAGAGGTGCTGAACCACTGAGCAAAATAACAGCTGAGTTCAAATTGTCCAGCACTTGAGGGGCATCGAGAAGTTCACAGAGAGAGAGAGAGAGAGAGAGAGAGAGAGAGAGAGAGAGAGATGAGCAACGTCGAAACCCAAGTGCCGGCAACATACCCGATGAACAGCGGGGAGGGGGACTTACAGCTACAGCAAGAACTCTTACTTCCAGGTTTTGATTTTCATGCATTTTAACAATATCGTCGCTAAGCAAATGCGCAAGTAAATAGCAGAATGCAGAAACCATAAACCTGTACTGCAGGAGTTCAAGACTACTCTACAAATCCGACGCTTACTCTCACTGTATAACTCCCTACTGCTGCGTAACTTTCCTCTTAAATATCCTGATAGATGTTAATATTCATGCTGATTTCACGTTTCATAAGTCAGTCTCCTTATTTTTTTATCCGAGAGAAAGGGCTGATTCTACGAGTCTTACTTGACCTTTCCACTAGGGCATGGACTGTCATCCTCACGAATTTGAATACCATTTTTCAGAGAGCGACCACAAATGTTTTGAAGGCCATGATTGATGAGGCAATCATTGAGAAGCTCGACATAGAAGCTTATGTCTCCTCCAGTCCTGCCACGATTCGCCTTGCCGACTTCGGCTGCTCGGTCGGACCAAACACCTTCATTGCCATGCAAAACGCCGTGCATGCCATCCAAAAGAATCTCACATCCAAAGGCCTCCCTACCGGGATGCCCGAATTCCAGGTTTTCTTCAACGATCATGCCGCCAATGACTTCAACACCCTCTTCAAGTCCCTCCCTCCAGAAAAACCCTACTATGCTGCAGGGGTTCCGGCGTCATTTCATGGGCGGCTGTTCCCGGAGTCTTCCCTACACTTTGTGCACTCGCAGTATGCACTCCAGTGGCTTTCGAGAATTCCGGATGCAATATCAAATAGAAACTCTCCAGCATGGAATAAGGGGAAAATTCACTGCACAAACGCTTCCGAGGCGGTGTGTGAGGCATATGCAGGTCAGTTCCACATGGATATGGAAGCGTTTCTGAAATATAGAGCAGAAGAGATCACCTCAGGAGGGATATCAGTCCTAACCATGCCGGGAAAACCAGATGAGGTTTCATATTCAAAGATACCGGTGTGTGTAATGTGCGATCTTATTGGATTGAGTCTCATGGATATGGCCAAAGAGGTATGGTTATCACAATATTTCCAATTCTTGTCATCCTTTTACTTAAATCCTTTATTAGACTGAAGAAGTAAAAAATTAAGTCTATCTGGGATATGAAGTTTATTCAACTCAAGAAAAGGTTTCCTTCATATGCAAATCTATATACATCGACGAATAATACCACCGAGGTGGTTTCACATCCAAGAACTGAAGCTCTACTCAAGTTTCTTAGAATATGTCTCTATTATAATGACCTTTCTTTAAATAATGTTTTTGCAATTCTTCTAATCCAGAAATTTCACAGCTTTCCTCTTAGGCCACTAAAATTAGCTTCCATGATGATGATGATAAGAAAAAAACCACACCCCTGACCAAGTCATTTATCAGAGAGATCGACATGAGATTGCATATACTCTTAACTTCATTAAACTGACGGAAAGCCACAAATTCTGCAGGGAATAATAAGTGAAGAGCAAGTGGATTGCTTCAACTTGCCACTGTATCCTGCATCTCCAGCAGAGATTGCACGGCTAGTCGAAATGGACGGTAGTTTTCACATAGAGAAGATGGAGTTGCTCAACACCCAAACGAAGTATGAAGGTGGAGTCAACGCACAGGAGATTGTGATACACCTAAGAGCAGGCTTGGAGGGGATTATCAGCAAACACTTTGGAAGCAAGATTGTTGACGAACTCTTTCGACGTCTTGTGGAAAAGACTCGGGAGTTCAGCCACCTACTGGAATCGTGCTACAAGGAAGGGACTCTCATGTTCGTTGTTCTCAAACGCCACTGATGCATCCTTTGAAGATGACTCTACTGCCCTAAAATTCGATTAACTAGAATAAAGTCGTTAGTACCTAAATTACTCTGTTATATATAGATCAAGTGATCTTTCGTGGTGATTTCAATGTCAGCATTTCCATTTCAATATCAATCACTTGTTAGAGTCGATGAGTGCCTTATGGAATGCTTCACAAGAGATTCAAAACGTATCCTGCAGTCCTAGAGAGAAACTAAAGAAATAAACAATGAATATCTCAAAGAATTCTCGTAAAGAAATCCAAAGGGGGAACAGAGAACTTTGACATGGAAGAATATGGCGACATGCATGCCATTTCATTGATAGACTAGCACCGAGATTGGATCGTCTGCGAGGATAACTATAACACTGAGATAAAAAGTAGATCCTTATATATATTCACACATAAAAGCAATATACAACAGTACCAAAATAGTTATGGATCGACATATGCCATAAGAACATGTCCGTGGAACTTACACGACAACTAATGCAAATTATTTGTCTTCACAAAGAAGACATACAGCTAAGTTATACTTGAACGCTTCAGAGAATTTAACTCAGAATCTGCAGTCAAATGCTGATTTCTGCTAACCTCTCTATAGAAGCTCTCTCTCTTTTAATGTGAAGGAGCTCATCATAAACACACCAAGGAAAACTTAAGAAATGATCTTCGTGAGCCTCCTCCTTATAGCGGCCCCAGAATTCCGGGTGGTAGGTGACATGATACCAAGCTGATGCCTTTGCATATATATTAACACCGCCAGAAGCTGATCCTGACTTCATGCCATTGAACCATGACCTGGCTTCCTTTCTCAAGGACCTCACGGCAGAGTTTATACCTTCCAGGTCTCTTTTTTTATCAAAATATTTCGACTTCGTCAGGATATTCCCACTCATCATTTCAGCCTCGGTTTTGATGTCATAATAATGCATCATGCTCCTCAATTTGCAGTCATACTCAAGTTTGTAGTGAAAGGCTTCCGTGACATAGACCTCAAAGCCTTGTACTTCCAATTTACAATCGTAGGAGCTCAGAGCAACTTCCCTCGTGAAGGAATTTATGGAATTGGTATATGGTGCGATCCCCTTGACCTCTCTGTAAAGCTTCCCAATCACATGCTGAGACTCGTAGGTGCACTTATCAGACTTTTCCATGAAGTCTGGGTATTCTCGAACTACGCAGATGACCCGGAATTTTAGCGGGAACACCAGTTTTTGGGAAGTCAACTGCTATGGAAAATAACTTTGCAAGCTCAGTACATGATTTGCTGCACGCCTTCCTTGGCTCCTTATCTGCGAACACTGTGTGAGAGTTTGCAATAACCCCTAAACTATTATTGACCATGTAATCTGCGAAGTACTCCATGACCTCCTGGATGGTAAAACATTAAATTGGGATGGCATGAGTTTATTAGTTAACCATGGAGAAGGTATATATCAGCAGAAGCTGCTATTTTAGCAAAAAAAAATCAGCAGTAGACACTAATAAATGAAGTTCCTCATCAAACTAATATAAAGATGTCAAATGAGAAAGAGTTTGCAAGTAAATTTTGAAGAGGTACGCTACGGCACAGAAGGGCACTTTCTTTAACAAGTTAAAGAACTATAAGGTTCACATGCTGAGCAACAAGAATTGCTCTATGCTAATAAAAAGACTAGATGCTCAAATATCCGCTTTGTAATGAACATTGCCAAATGAGTTCCCCAATAAATTGAATTAAACAGTGCCATCCTTATGATCTAGCTTTCAAGTATCTCATTCCTATATAAACTATGAGGGGATCTTGTGATGTCCGATACTTGTGCATCTACTGGTTTCCCTGATAGATGACTTACATGGTTGCACATAGAAACTCTCCATTCAGAAGTACCAGAACATGGCCTATTCCATTCTACATATTGTATATTAGGATTACAAATATATTTGAAGAACCAAAAGATGGACAACCGAAAGGGAAGAAACATGGAATGTCAATGCCAAAGATGACAACTGTCCGTACAAATTTGAAAAGTTCAATTTGCTAAGCCATGACAAGGTATTCCTTTCCAATTGCATAAATTGAAGATGTCCTCAGTCCACATAATTACGGTCCAGTTACAGCAATGATGGCGTATCTATTTGATAACTGGTAAGGACATTCAACTCAGGCTTTTATCAAAATTTTGTTCATATTGCTTGTCAAAACAATAAGATATCTGGGTAAAACAAAACCACACTAAATTACCATTGCAACTGTTCTTTAAAAGTCATTGATTTCATTCAACAGCCTCATATAAGATGTTTTGCATATAAGCATATCACTCAAACAATATGAATGCAACACTACCATCAGTGTGGTCCTCTCAAAGATAATATTTAATGGGCAAGCACGCCTGTACCATCAGAGATAATAGGTGTAGCTGTTTGTTAATGGCCAATGAGTACCTCAATGATGACATCATGATCAAGAGTTACAGTAGGTGCTGGGGTATAATCCATGGGTGGACACAAATGAGAAGGAACCAGATCAGGATCCCAACAAACAAAGTAGAGATCTCCATCCAGATCACTTCCCGAACATTCATTTGGATGTGGCCTAGAGGTTAGTAGCAAAATATCAGAAAAACATGCAGATTATGCGTAAATGCTATCTGGAGCAGGGCAGGAACTTGCATGAACAACTAGGGAAATTAAATCTAGATCTGTTCCATGATTGCTCATAATTATGAAATCTTACCATCTAAAATCAAAAGAAAAAGTAAGAGAGTCCAGCGAGTCCGGATAAATCAATCTTTTTGGCATCTATTAAGTAAATAACAAGAGAGCTACAATAATAATCACGACTGAAGAAATATGTCAAGTTCTTTATAGCCAAAGAGGCCAATTGACCAACTAAGGGAAAAAATGGAGTTGAGAGGTAATGTGATCATGATTTTATCTACTTACAAATGGTTGTCTAAGATTCATGATATGGGTTTGTTCGTACAAAATCTTTTGTGCAGAAGTCCACATATTGTTTGTACGAATCCCCAGTTACAAGAATTTTTATATCTTTATAAATAATTAAAAACATGATCAAACAAAGAAAATACTGATACGTCTTTCAGTTCATTCACATGCTGAATACTCAGTTCTTGATAGCTTTGACAAAATCCTTCTCAGGAAAAATTTCTGTACATTGTCAACGCCACCTTGGCATCTTTATGAACAAACTAGTGCACTCTCCATCCTTTTACAAAAATATAACAATTACCCAATAAACCCACTATGGTAAGGTTGGCTGAGGTTTTTTTTTTTTTTTTTTTTAGGGGCAAACGGTTCGCTGAGACCCAAGGTTTGAGCCAATAAAAAGTGAAAGGAAAAGAAAAAACAGAGAGAAATGAGTCCAGACTCAACTGCCTAGAATGTTACTCGGTGGGAATGAGAAGAACATACAAAGTTAGAAAATGAGTCCCAGCAGTAAAGGGAAAAAATTTACCTCTTTCCTTTCTGAGGAAAAACAATGCAATCAACCATATGATGCAGAGATGGAACATCAACAGCCTCTAAGACACGGACATCTCCAGGATGCAGGCAAGGGTTTTTCGCAACCACCAACTTTCCCTGAAAGATAGAGGTGTCGAGGGGTGACTCATTTCTGCTCAACTTTAGCATGGTTTGGCTTCTCATCTGCAAATTTCTAACTCTAGAGAGTTGTACAAACACCTGACCATATTCCAAAGTCTTTGTTTCATCCAAACATCCCATCATCGATCTTCCATCTGGAACAAAGATCCTTGCTTTGGCACGCAAGTCAAGAACCTTCGATGCACAGAATGTTCTAAGCATCATTGATAGAAAGGGTTCCAGATCTGGCTCATAACCACAGATAAGCATTTCTAGAAGAACCTTCGTATTCTCTCCTGGAGACATAAGCTCCAGTGCTTGCTGCGCCACCAGACGATCCGTTAATATATCATCCAGTTGACGTAGCGCCTCTCTTTGCTTCCTTTCAAAAATATGATCCTTGACTCCAAGAGTAGACAAAAGAGTAATAATCTGGCGATTAAGAAAGCAAGGCTGATACCTGCTCCATGCTAAAACATCTAGTTTTGTGTTTGATGATTCGTATTTGAGCATGCTGCTTCTTAATGATAATTTTTTTGATGAAGTTGGATCCACTGCCACAACACCTTTGAACCCACCATATCGAATCTGAAATGCAGATGGGGTTGAAATTGTAAGACCACATTTTCTAGCCACTTGCACAGCAAATTGGTGAGATATTTTCCCAATACCATCAGAGAAAACATATTTATTGCGACCACTCATGGTTTCCACATCTGGTATCCTTTCAACTTCATCTTTCCTGACGCTAAGAGTTTCTGTTGATGAACTGAAGGACTGACCGAGTCTGGCAGCATATTTTGCCACATTTCGTATCTTACGAAAATTCCCCATCCACTTCCTTATATCTGCTGCAGTCAGCCCTTCCCTGGAAGCAAACATCCAAACAGAACTTTCCCGTAATTGACTTGTCGAAAAGGCAAGAAACTCAAACCTCTTATCACCAATAACAATTCCATCTCTCAATGTTGAGACTATCCTCTTATAAATTCTGCTTTGCCTTTCATCATTTGCAGACTTTGTGGAGACCAATTTGTTGAATAAATTTTGTCGAGTTCCTCATCAACAAAAGAAACACGGAGAAAATTATCAATATCGCCAGGATAGTTTCGCAGCACCCGATTCGAAATATTCACTTCTGGACCACAGAAATACATCTTAGAAGGAGTTACTTGAACCCTACGCACATACATCAATCCATCATCTAAAGAAAGTGTGCCAGCTGTAGGTTTATGGTCAGAACTCAGATACTGCCGATACTGCTCCTCAAGCCAGGTTACAGGATGGTAACAGCAATCTTTTAGACGACCCAGTTTTTCCAAAGCATGTTCTATGCAAGCAACGTTCATGTCCATTCTTCTAGGGTCAACCAGCCGGAAAAATTTTGAATCCAGAACCGGCCAGGGTAGATACCCATGCTGAACCAAGGAACAGACCTTGAACAAGATTCCAAATGGCAAGGCAACTCCAGCAGGAGGAAGCACAATGGGTACAAGATCTGAACGATAAGAACAAGGAGGGGCGCATTCCAGGGTGAACTGCCCACTCTGTTCTTTGTAGCAAACAAAATACTTATCAAAATCAGGAAGCTGATGACAATGGCAAAGTTCCAAACACAAACAGGAAGATTGGCCAATACAGAATGATGGGGTAAAATCAACTTGCCGAACCCATTGGTCATCAGGAGCAGCCATAAAATATTTGAAAGTGGAGGAATCTTTTTCATAGATCCGAGGGGCACCTAGTAACTGGTGAAATAAGACCACAGGAAGAAAAAAAAAAAAAATTAGTAGTGTCCAGCTTGACAGGCATATAAAACCAATGTGCTATTTCAGAGGAAAATTGCTGCTCTACCAATAAAATGGGTATTGGGGAGGTTCATAAATCAAACATCATAGAAAGAATCATCCTCAAAAACTTCCAGCATTAAGTTGAAGCATCAAACCTGAATGACTAGATACTTCATAGTTTGACCACGTGGTTGGTGCAGCTGAATCTGCCCAATATTCTCATAGGAGAGCTCAAGCTTGTAGTTCACAAAATTATAGGTTAAAAAAAAACAATTTTCTCATGCCAAATCCAAATTTTACGGAGGCATTTGGGCTCTCCCACAAGGCAGTGAATATATCCTCAGAAGTCTGACATCCAAAATGCAGAATTACATTATCCAGGCAGTGCTGAAAGACCTTGGGATTTGGAACAATATCAGAATCTCGTTCCCAAGCCTTTAGATATGAATTACCATACCAGATATCATATTATTAACGAGAGAAATAATATCTTCGCCATCACATTTAGCAGAAAATTGAACATGTGCACATGTTCTTTGCTCTCCGACTCCAGGTTTCAGAATTTCCACTGCATAAACAGTCATTTTGCCAAGATATTGCTCCAGAAAATCCTTGACTTCTTTTGCACTAATGGGAGAGGGGAACCCGTACAACTGAATAGTCCTACCCATGCTATCTCAAAGACTTTAACTGCATTTGAAAGAAAGAAAACAAGAAAAAAGAATGGAGTTAACTTGAAGACATAAAATGGATATTGCCTCCAGGCAATGCTCATAAAGATGACAAACTGAGTTCCACATAACCAAAACTAAAGAGTCAAACTACGCAATCTCAATTCTTACCTTTTTAACTATTTGCAGGTACATCTAGGCACATTTCCAAGAACAAAAACTAGACATGGTAAGAAGTGCCTATTCACAACTCATCAACTAGTAACCACCTCATGACTACGCGGGAACTCCACAGCGGCCAAGTCCTATCTATGATTCCATGACCAAATTAGGCGCTCAGCAGGATGAGAAATTCATATCCTAAGAGATCACCGAGCCAAGTACAACAACACAAGCATGTTGATCCGCTTCCTCCTAACGAGTTCATCGATCCATGTCCGAAACAAACGCAAAATGCATTCTTGACCCAACACTGTCTATTTCAAATGAAGTGCACAGTCAAAGCAGATGTTCTCCGAGTCATCACTAGCGTCTAGCTCCGTCTCTCCCTCGCCGGAACGACTCTGATTACGCCCACACGGCGGCCGCGCATCTTCGACCGAACCAAGAAGCGCGAGAGCATCTTAGCAAAGCAGGACAGCCGGAGAAGGCCTTTTTCAAAAACATCTACGACTGATCGGAGTAAGAAAACTTCGCTCGAAAGAAAGGCGAGGCGTGATGATCACAGAGACGGACAAAATCTGAGAGTTTCAAAATCCAAGTCAACAGAGCGAGTGCCGCGATCATGGAAGTCGTGTTCTTACGTGGAATCGGCATCCGCAGTCGACGCACCGGAAACGGCCGGCGCCGCCGGAAGCGGCGGGTGCGTGGGTCGCACCGGACGGAGCAGTCCATCTGCGGAGGCTCCGTCGTGGCAAAAGCCATGACAGAAGGAGGAGAAGAGAGAGAGAGAGAGAGTGTGTGTGTGTGAGTTCAGACTCTTCAGTGCCGTAATGAGAGTTTGGCTACCGTCAACGCCGGAGTTGGCATATAAAAGAAGAACATCGAGCAGCGCGACTGGCGGTCGCTCGGACCTGTCACCGCCGCGTCGTATCACGCGCCGCCGTGGAATTTTACTTCATGTGTTTTTACACTTTACGAAGTATTGATGCTAGTAATTTTTTCCATCGCTAAAAATATTCAAGATCTTAAAATTTAAAAAAGAGAAATGCTAGATTTATTGGATTGGCATATTAACTTTAGTATGCTAATGTTGACGTGGCCATGACACGTCCCCCGTGACGTTGAGTCAGCAAATAAACGGAAAAAAAATATGAAAATCATAAAAATGAATTTTAGAAAAAAAAATAGAATCACGGAAAAGAAAATTCAACTCCGGAACAAAGAATTTATTTCTCAACTCGAAATTGCAAAAATCACCAAATATAATCACAAGCTAAGAACAACATTGGAAAACAACAAAGCTTGAATCAACAAACAAACAATCAAAAGTCAAAAACTCCACAAAATAATCGGATTTCGACAATGTATCAAAATAAAGTCATGATTATTAATGAATTCGGTTGAACTGGACTTACTTTACATAGGCTTAAAATTCAATCTAAAAAATGAAAAGCGAAGATTAGACATATTTGAAAAAGAAAAACTTTCGAGGAAAAGATGAAGAAGGGATAAAAAATGCTTTTTTTTTTTTTGATAGTTGAATTCAAGATAAGTTCACAGTAGGTTCGACATAAAACAGAGGCCCAGTTTCAAACCTATCCTTCTCCATCTTATCATGGTTGTTTTCTATACTATGTGGTTTTGTCCTATGAATGTTTGTGTGCTCACCATATACACAACATTAATTAGACTAGGTTTGTTGCAACTAAGTATGATGGACCTATACAATGGAATGCCCTGGGAGTATAATGACATCCTAAGCAAGCAATGTCCCTGCGATAGAATTTCAGACCGCCAACACTAAAACTAGAGCATACAAGAGAACTCAACTTGTGCAATCACGTACAACGGGTACAGACCCATGAAACATGTAGAGACTCTTTCTAGGGTGATGATGACAGCAGCGGTGGATCGAACATTATAAGAACACGCGCCTCCCGACCATCGCATCGCTAATCATCATAGAACTCGCACATGTTTGAGAAAGAAAGGCGACCCAAATGAGGAGAGACAGAGATGATCCAGTGATGTGGGAGTGAGTGCATGAAGGGAAAAGGGAGATTGGGGGACTCACCAGGACGGAGAATTGACAGAGATGCGCCAAAATGCTCGGATGTTGCAGAGAATTTGCGTTGCCTGAAAGTGGGAGATGTGAGGCCTATTGGGAGAAGTGAGGCCTATTTAGAAGCTGGAAAAGAACAGTGAAATCAGAAGAGAGGGTTGTCTGTCAACTATATTCAACAATCCCACTTTCAGAAGTTTCTCTCTCTCTCTCTGTCTTCCCTGCCCACCTTCAGAAGTTCTTTTTCTCTCTCTTCCTGATGAGATCCCAACTTCAGAAGTCTCTCCCTCGCACTTCCCATGGGCTGTGATTCAATCCATCGCAGGAATGTCCACTCCTGCTGTGTCCACTTTTGTGTACGTATAATATGTGCCGAGGAAAAACATGTACGAGAATGAGATAGATTTTGAATATGACAAGATAATCAAAATGTCCGCACATTCAAACATACGACAGATTATGAATGCACTTGAATATATACAGACAACGATGACTTATAAGTCTATTGACACAAGTAAACTTTTTTTGTAAATTCGTTAACATCTCCTGATTACTTATTTAGATCTCAACCTTTATTGGGCTATTAGTAAAGGAAATTGAGAGATTATTGAATCACTATATAAGTCTATTTTCCGTATTCTTCTACGTTTTATAATTACTTGCTTTTTTCATTTAAAATACGAAGTTTTGCACTCATCATAGCTTGTATACCTCAATGTCCACCATCTACGCTCCGTGACCACCCCAAAGAATAGCTCAAAAGGTCAGGTTATGTCAAATTGTCAACCAATTCACGCTGTCCAAAGCCCGTCCGAGGATTGCCATTGGCGGGCTTTTGTCATCTGGTCGATTCTTTGAAAGATGCATCATTTTCATTGGTGTGTCTGATCAGAGCAACGAAAAAACATGGCTGGAGTCACAGGCTCTTTAGCTTCTTCATGGTGGGGAAGCTAAAAACAAAAAGAGAGGGGAATGATTAGCGTGACCCACATGATTTGGGTATGCTCTATCTTTTTCCTTTTTAACTTGGGTATGCTTTGTTTATTAATCCCTTATGGGAGAAATCAAGCTATCACCTAGCTCATGGGGCAAGGACTTCATATGGGAGTCCATGATGCACCACGGCAAATAGGAGTAACCGAAGAAGGCAACTACCTCATCCAGTGAAAATAAAGCTGATGTCCTTTTCCTCAGTACCTTCTTGTCGGTAGAACAACTCATTCCTATCTATACAGTTTGCTTCTTTTGGTGAAAACTTCAACAAACAACACTACACCATAATAGAGGGATTTGCATAACTTATAAGCCCACCCCGATACGAGATTTGGGAATTTTCATCACTTGACGAAGATCAATATGATCAACCGTGATCCTAATGTTCAACACAATGGGGTTAAGTTCAACAAACAACCACCCATTTACGCCATGTGACTAATTTGAAGCTAGAGTCTTCCTCGGTATGTTGAATACCAAGCTCGTGATGCAAATGGACAATGTGTAAAGAGATGATAGGTACATGTCAAAATATAGAAGAGGTAAGGGATAATGATAAAAATAGTTCATGAATTTTAGCCTGATATTCAATATAATCCCTGAACTTTTAATTTGTTCAATATAGTCCATGAATTTTAGCCTAATGTTCACTGTGGTTCCCGAACTTTTAATTTGTTCAATTCTTTATCTGGACTTTTAGTACATGTTTAATGTAGTCCTTAAACTATATGAAAATGTTCAATATAATCCCTAAACTTGAATTAATGGAAGGATTACATTGAACATTTTCGTATATTTAGGGATTATATTGCACATTTACCAAAAGTTTAGAAATGATATCGAACAAATTAAAAGTTTAGAGACCACACTACATATTGGATTAAAGTTCATAAACCATAATGAACAAAGGGATAAGTCCATTAGATGTCCTAAAACTTGTCATAAAAAAGCAATTTAGTCCTAAAACTTTCAAAAAATGTAATTAAATCCTAAAATTTATCACGACAGTACAATGAGTCCTAAAAATTTCAAAAAAAATGCAATCAAGTCCTAAAAATTGTCAAATTGGTCCAATTAAGTCCTTCTATTGATTATATTTTTTGAAAATTTTAGAACTCAATTACACTTTTGTGACTAGTTTTAGGATTTTATTGCACTTTTTATAAGTTTTAGGACTCGATTGCATTTTTGTGATAAGTTTTAAGACTTTAATTTTAGGACTAAATTGCACTTTTGTGATAAGTTTTAGAATTGACAGTGCACTTCAGGGACCACATTGCATATTGAGCTAAAGTAAAGGGATTGTTTGTGTCATTTTCACACAAAAGGTGATTCATGTCCCTTGGGCTATCCATGATCGTCCCAATTAGACATAATATATTACGACATGGAGGATATTGAGATTTACACCAAAGTGACTTGGGAAAATTACCAAAACAATCATAAACATATTGTAATTTAGTCTTAAATATTTTTTTTGTGTCAATTCAGTCCTAAATCTTTTGCATTTGTGCCAATTCAGTCCATTCGGCTAAGTTTAGTTAGTCAGCACTAACATTGACATTGGGCGTCCGACCGATGCTAAAGTGATAATTTTTTTAATATTATTTTTATTTTTGTTTTTCCTTTCGTTTTCTTTTTCTTCATCTTCATCTTCAATCTCTAGCCCGGTCGCCGGACCGGCAACCTACGTAAAAAAGACCGACCTAGCTAGATCTGGCGAGGTTCGAACTTGCCGGCAACTCGATGTAGACTTCTTGCGGAGGCATTTAGGTTGATTAAGCAGATTCAAGTTTGAACTCGCCAAATTTGGTGAGGTTCGAACTCGCTAGCGACGGCGAGGTCAGCCCCGCCCAATGACGGCAAGGTTGAGCCTTCCCCCAATGACCAAATGGGTTGATCTCGCCAAACTCCGCCTCTAGCCGGTTATCGGTTCGGCCCAAAACCAGAGGTTGAAGATGAAGATGAAGATGAAGGAAAAAAGAAAAGGAAAAGAAAAATAAAAAAAAAAAAAAAATAATATTAAAAATTAACACGTCGGTGTTGACCTAAGATCCACATTAGCACCAACCAACCAAAATTGGCACGATGGACCGAATTGATACAAATATAAAGGTTTAGGACTAAATTGGTACAATTTCAATAGGTTTATGAGTATTTTTATACATAGAGATATGCTATATACGTAAGGTTTGAGTCCTTTGATAATTTAATTTTCAGCTAACTTAGTCCAATAGGCCTAGATGGTCACGCCACGAGCCACCCCTTGTTGAACAGGACATGGTTGCTTTGCTTTTTTGTGACACGATCCGAACGGGACCCAGTGAATCCCTTTGACAAGGTCCTCGAAGAAAATAATTTGAGGATGCACCTTTTCCTCTTCTGCACGTCCTTTTTCACTTATTCCCTCTTTTTCCATCCCAACTTTCTTCAATGCTGAATCGCTAATCCTTGAAACATAAGCACTCTAAACTTAAAAAGCAAGTAGCACAAATTAACTTCACGGACAGTAACGATAATCTTCTTAGCTAACTGTGGATTTTGGAGGAAAAAAATGAAATACGTTTCTGTACTAAGCTGAGGCCCGAGGGCTAGGATTCGAGGTTTCTAGTTGAGCTCGAACCGCTTGCTCTGTTGATTCATCTTGATGTTTGGTTTGCCAAAATTTGCTTGGCCTGCTCAGTGAAAGTGATTGATACTTCAGATCAAAAGCAACCTTAGTTATGCATATAAAGTCGCCCAGCAAGTTAATAAATACATAACAGTTCGTCGAAAAAAGACGTACATACATTACGAGTGCATATGAGGAAGCTGACGCGAGATTGTGGCAGCTCTTTCTATTTTATTTGGGATAAGTGCATTCAAAGTCCTAAAACTTATTACGAAAGTGCAATTGAGTCCTAAAATTTTCATGATATGCAATTAAGTCCTAAAACTTGTTAGGAAAGTGCAATTGAGTCCTAAAACTTTCTAAAAGTACAAATAAATTCTAAAACTTGCCACGAAAGTACAAACAAGTCCTAAAACTTGTCAAATTGGTTCAATCAAGTCTTTCTATTGATTGCACTTTTTGAAAGTTTTAGGACTTGATTACACCTTTGTGATAAGTTTTAAGACTTGATTGCACTTTCGTGATAAGTTTTAAGACTTGATCGCATTTTTTGAAAGTTTTATGACTCAATTGCACTTTCTTAACAAGTTTGAGGACTTCTAGTAGACTTATCCCATTTTATTTTATATTTTACCCCCCCTTTTAACCAAAATGAAGCTGTTTAAATCCAGTCTCTAAAATCAATTATTCAGAGGGGGCAAAACAACATCCTGCATGGGCACAAGCTTTGCTTGCCCCCATACTCTTCGGGCAAGACTTCGCCGCGAATTTCCTTGATGAGGTCTTCTCGTTCACCTTCATTGCTCACAATCACGATCTGCAGAATTTATTTCAGGATAAAGGATCGAGTTTAGAAGGAGATATATACTTGACAAGCAAGAGTGGTGAAGTAGATATTGTTTAAAATGATTTATCCTCAGGTGCCCCTCACACTCATATTCCTTCTTCAGTTTTTTGGCAGATGTGGGGAGATCAAAACAAGAGAGCCTATGAAGGAGAAGCATCCTCAGTTTTCGTAACTATTGAACAATCGGTTCAAAATGCAACATATTTTCGCATGGAGGAAAATTACTCATTGACACAAATGCGATTGAGCTCTTTGTTTATTGCTTAAGCTCTTTTTGTATATGTGCTTGCACTCCCTTGGTGCCCTAGCTATAGCAATACTATCTTCCTATCAAGAAAACAAAAAGGTGTGGAAGATGGATAAATCATGTTAGGCCAAAATTTGAATAATGTGCAAAATGAGAGAAATTATGCATCAAATGTTCTGAATAATTATGTGCAGAGGCAAAACAAGTGCACCTTTTCCAGCGTTGCCTTCTCAAAGAAGCGAGAAATTTTCCAAACACTAACAAAGAACCGTGGCATATATTTCAGAATGAAGAGCTTGGCCATGCGCACAGGATAGTAAGCCTGCGTAATAAGAAGCTCGTGATTCAAAGGAGCGTCAACATCAAGGCATCGAATTTTTAGTGGTAGAACCATTCGCTAAAGAATAATGTCTACATCTTGTTCAACTGATGCTTCATCCCAGACATGGAATACAATATGGAGTTAGAATAATTATTGTCAATCTTTTGTTAGACAGGTTTCACTTTACCCAACAAGCTTTTGTCTTTGAATCAAACAACTACACAAACTTTGACTTGACATCACTGAGGTCTGTCCACATACTGGTTTAAGTTGGTTTCATGATCGACCTTCTGGCCGCAATTTCAACCCAGTCGATGACTTCTTACTTGCAGCAATTGAATCTAACATACCTTTAGAGGTTGATCCTGTTGAGAAAACCTCCTAATAGACTTCGAAGTTAACAAAACTATTCATGTGTTTTGTAAGTCTAATAAATGCCTTTAAATATTTTATTTAAGGAGATTATTCTTGGAAGAGAAGGTATGGCAATCTTAATTTTATTCAAGTTCAGATTGCGAAAATTACTTCAAGTTAAAAGGTCAACATTTCCATTTCAATATCAATCGCTCGTTAGAGTCAATGAGTTCCTTACGGAATGCTTCACAAGAGATTCAAACCCTATCCTGCAGTCCGAGAGAAACTAAAGAAATGAACAATGAATATTTCAAGAATTCTGGTAAAGAAATCCAAAGGGCGACAAAGAACTTCGACTTGAAAGAATATGGCGACATGCATGCCATTTTCATTGTATAGACTAGCACCGACATGGGATCGTTTGCCTGCATAACTATAACACTGAAATAAAACGTAGTTCCTTATATATATTCACACATAAAAGCAATATACAACAGTACCAAAATAGTTAAAGATCGACATATGCCATAAGAGCATGTCCGTCGAACTTACATGACAACTAATGCAAATCATTTTCCTTCACAGAGAAGACATACACCTAAGATATGCTCGAACGCTTCAGAGAATTTAACTCAGAATCTGCAGTCAAATGCTGATTTCTGCTAACTTCTCTATTGAAGCTCTCTCTCTCTTTATGTGAAGAAGCTTGTCATAAACACACCATGGAAAACTCAGGAAATGATCTTCACGAGCCTCCTCCTTGTAGCGGCCCCAGTAATTCGGGTGGTAGGTGACGTGATACCAAGCTGATGCCTTCGCATATACATTAACACAGCCAGAAGCTGATCCTGACTCCGTATCATTGAACCATGACCTGGCTTCCTTTCTCAAGGACCTCGCAGCAGAATTTACACCTTCCAGGTCTCTTTTTTTATCAAAATATTTCGACTTCATCAGGATATTCCCACTCATCATTTCAGCC
>JAMXDD010000007.1:33653687-33674118 GCA_024733475.1 Syzygium grande
AGTCACTAATATCAATTATCCAAAGGGGTCAAAACAACATCCTGTATGGGCACAAGCTTTGCTTGCCCCCCAAACTCTTCGGGCAACACTTCGCCGCCAATTTCCTTGATGAGGTCTTCTCGTTCATCTTCATTGCTCACAATCACGATCTGCAGAATTTATTTCAGGATAAAGGGTCAATATTAGAAGGGGATGCTTGACAAGCAAGAATTTATCATCAGGTGCACCTCAGACTCATATTCCTTCTGTTTTTTGGCAGATGTGGGGAAATCAAGACAAGAGAACCTATGAAGGAGAGGCATCCTCAATTTTTTTGTAACTATTGAACAATCAGTTCAAAATGCTACATTTTCGCATAGAGGAAAATTACTCATTGACACAAATGCTTCGATTTTTTTTTTGGGCAAGACAAATGCTTTGATTGACATTGTAGATGTTTCGTCTTGTGATTGAGCTCTGTTTTTATTGCTTATTGTATATGTGCTTGCACTCCCCTTGGTACCCTATAGCGATACTATCTTCCTATTAAGAAAACAAAAAGGTGTGGAAGATGAATAAATCATATTAGGCCAAAATTTGAATAATGTGCAAAATGAGAGAAATTATGCATCAAATGTTCTGAATAATTATGTGCAGAAGCAAAACAAGTGCACCTTTTCCAGTGTTGCCTTCTCAAGGAAGTGAGATATCATTTTCCAAACACTGACAAAGAACCGTGGCATATTCAGAATGAAGAGCTTGGCCAGGCGCTCAGGATAGTAAGCCTGCGTAATAAGAAGCTCATGATTTAGAGGAATGTAAATATCAAGGCATCGAATTTTTAGTGGTAGAACCATTCGCTAAAGCATAATGTCTACTTCTTGTCTAACTGATGCTTCATCCCAGACATGGAATACAATATGGAGTTAGTATAATTATTGTCAATCGTTTGTTACATAGGTTTCACTTTACCCAACAAGCTTTTGCCTTTGAATCAAATAACTACACAACCTTTGACTTGACATCACTGAGGTCTGTCCACATACTATGATTTAAGTTGGTTACATGATCGACCTTCTGGCTGCAATTTCAAGACAGTCGACGACTTCTTACTTGCAGCAATTGAATCTAACATGCCCTTAGAGGTTGATCCAACTTGAAGTAGGGAAGGAAAATTAATCCAATTAGACCAAAGGCTAAAGGGGACATAAATCTAAAAGAATTAAATGGAAGAACTCTGTTCCAAAGCTTCAAACTGAAGCACAAAAAAACTCAATACTGAAATGGAAAAAAAAGACAACATAAACAGATTTAAATTAAGGCAAAGAGAAGAAAGACAAAATTCAAGTCAACAGAGATAGCACGTAACTATATACATGAGATTCCAATTTGTACGCTGGGCGTTAGGGTTTCTTTCCTTCTTTGTCTACACAACTTTGGTTGGGCATTTTGAACTTTATGATATCCCCTGCAAGTTCATGCATTAAGGCTCTTGTGAAAGTTATGGTTTCATCTTGCAAATTAGACATATCTCTGAGTTAGACCGAAAATCCTGTCTTCATTTTCCATGTAAATCAACTATTCGATGTGTTCAAGACTCACAGTATAAGAAATTCTGACTAGATACAAATGCATTTGCTTAAAGAATAAAGTTCTAGACTGCATTCTTTCTTTAATAAGTGATAGAACCCAAAGGGTTAGAGTAGAATTGAATAGCTTAGTTTTCTCTCCTATGACATGTTTTGAAGTACCCAAAGTCGATAGAACTGAGTGCAGTAGCTTGCAATAAAATGACGAGATAATTTTCATTGCCGATGAAGTTGTATTGCTCCACATCAATCACGCACCCATAACAAGCTTACGAATTTATTTCGAGAATTGTACTTCGGGTGCAGGACATGGTCATATTTCTTCTCATGTAAAACCAAAAGTCCTCAATATACCCAAGTAAAACAGCTCTAAGAAAAGCTGCTAGTGGAATCTCTGTGTTTTTGAAAACGAGGAGGTAAAAAGTGTTCTCCCTAAACAATTGGTCTCAGCCTCATGACATTTGTAAATGCAAATCTAAGAGGACCTTTCAGACAATGTACCTTAAGCAATCATAAAACTTTTCAAAGGAATTAACGAAAGAGAATTATCAAGCAGAGTTTGTGTTTTCCTTTTGTTTCAGTTGCTCTTTTCTTCTTGTGTTTGTTTTGCTTTAAATCTGTAGCTTACTGCAACTGAAGTGGAGACCAGATATTTACACAATATAATTCATTTGGATCGTTTTTCCAACTAGATTATCTATAAGAATAAAACAATTTTCTCCTAGCTGCTATCCTTGTTCTCATCTATGAGCAGATAGTTCTAGTCCAAAGGACTAGCAGACAGATACATGAGATAAATAAGAAACAACAAATTTTAAGTGAGATAAGTACCTGTAAAAACTGAAATCCAGTGATCAAGCCACGTGCATCGACGTTCTTATAACTTAGATTTTGCAGATCAAAAATGGCAATCAACTTTTCATTCCCTATTTCCCGTCCTTTGAAAGAACTGAAATGGAATGCATACACCTTAATTTAGTTGACTAACTCAAAAACAGGACCTCAATAATCACATGTACTTGTCAGGAAACATGATCCACTAATTCGGCATAGATGAAAGCATAACTCTCTTTGTAAGTGGGAGATTTTCATCAGCCTTAGGTAGATTCCTAATTATTTTGGGGGAACAGGTTTGCAGATGGCCAGAAATTCTCCCATGTAGACAAGGAACATTTTAAGAGAGTTGAGAAACGAAGGACAGAAACAGAAAGCGTAGAGTATAGAGATGTCGATGTACTGGTACTGGCAAAAACTAAACAAGGAACAGGTTCGCAGATGTCTGGAAATTCTTGAATGTACACAAGGAACATTTTAAGAGAGTTGAGAAAGGAAGGACAGAAACAGAAAGAATTGAATATAGAGACGTCAATGTACTAGTACTGGCAAAAACTAATCAAGGATCTACAATCAGAAATTTTATCTATTTACTGATCAAGTCATTGAAAGGTGATCCACAAAATTTTTGCAACTTTAAACGACATCTGAAAGATTCATGACAGCGAAGAAATCCTTCTACATGTCCAATACTAAATGAGAGATGGAAAAGTTAAAAAGATGAAAACCAGTTTCAGGTGTAATACTCAGTCCTTTCATGACTTTTCTCTGTGTGTGTTAACTCTAATGTGCCTACGAATGTCTGACAAGCACAATGCCAATGTACTTGTCTAATGACACCCACAAATTCCATTGTGGCTGCTACACGACCCAAAGATCACTTTATCTTTTTGCACATCGAATACAATCATCCTGAATATCTATCACGAGCAACCCTCTCCCTTCCCCCCACCCTTCTCAAATTACAAATTTATTGACAAACAATTTCAATAACAATTTTGCTACCAATGACGAAGCCCTCTGCAATACCAAAATTCAAAATTAAACACAGACTAGTTGTATGTGCATGTTTGATAGAGCGCAATGAGCATGTTATGCACCTTGCAATGGTCTTGTCCAGTACATAAATTACGAATTCTGCATCAAAAAGGGAAGTAGGGTTAATCATTCAGTCCAACCAATGTCGTGAAACAAAAAAGGAAAATGGAAAGCCATTTGTTTCTCACTTTCTAATCTGATTCCTGCGCTGATGGTATCAGCACTCAGATAAATAGGAACAATCTACTTATAAATGCAACTAACAAGTATTAAAGATATGATGTTAGTATGCAATATACTCCATATCATGAAGAAAACCATTTTTTGCCCAGTTGATGAGTTTATTACCATCACCTTGTTGGCTTTCTATAAAGTGGAATAAGCAAAAATGATAAGAATTAAGACACAAGATTCGACAGATGACAAACTGAATCAAGCAATACAGAGTTGTATTTTGAATCTCTACATTCACCACATGACAGAGAAAGCTCAAAAATAGTGATGGTACCAAATTTGCAAAAGCTAAGAAAATGAGAAATGTCAACAGCAAAGGTGGCATAGATAAAGCTAAACCACCACATACTCACATGGACGAGGATGATCGCTCACGAGAAACTGATCACATATAGTTAACTTTTTCTTTTGGCCGTCAATCTCATTTAGCTAACTGACTTACAAACATCCATGTAATTAATAATTATCCATTTACGGCAGATGCCGAAACCCATAACAAAATTTAGGCATCTTGACCTCCAATATCAGTCCATGGATCTGTTTATAATCAGGAGTTTACCAAAGCAAACAGCAAGTTAAGGTAATTAAGCTTTCCCTAATCTAATATAGCAAATTTATTATCTTTAACTCAAGCAACAAATTGAAGATGAAGCATTTGATCATGAACCACATTGCACGTTTGATCTTAGCCAAAGGCCAAGAAAGGTATGATCATAAACCAAATTGCAAAAAGTTGATCCTAGGGGTGCATCTGGGGCCCAAGATGGAGATCCCTTCATTCATTATGATCAGGTAATGAATAAATACAGAATACATGTAATTAATACCAGGCTCCCTAGCTCCACAATCAACGATTCACCATCTTTGAGAAAGTAATAGTTTGGAGGGTGACTGATAAAATGATGTCAATTATTTCCTTTTGGCAGTATATTCAAAGGAACAGGATAAAAAAAGAGACATGGAACTACCTCCGGCTATTGTCAAAAGCCAACACACAAATAAAGCTGGGCCCCAAAACATAAAGGCCAAGTCATTCTGACTCAAGTTGCACTATATGCTGGAAACTTTTATCTCAGGGAGTGTGACCATCTACAAATTGACAACACATGCAACAATTCGGGAACAGTATCATCGACATATCTCCGTATGAACGAACGCCTAGCATTTGCATTTAGTCACACGCATATCTTCATCAATGGTCAGCACAATTACACGAATAGAAAAATCAAAAGAAAAGATGAAATTTGAGCAGGTGAAAAGAGCTTATTACTCTTAAATTGGAGCTGATCTTTCGCAGGGAAATGCTTGCTCGCCTTGGCGACCATCAGTGGTTGACCACTCCTCGACAAGCCCTGCAAAAAAATCTTCCTGGCTTCCAATTGCTCACCTATTTCCGACTCTGGAACGAACCCATTCGGGACCCATGTCGACCTCCATTCCTGCCATTTCACAAACATCTTCGCTGCCTTACCGGCATCCATCGATCTGGCTATCAAGAACCGCATGAGCGTCGTTTCGCCAAATTCCTGCAAACCCAACGGCAAACAAATAAAAAAACACTCGAAACTAATCAAACAAGAGCCAAAATGCATTGCTTGTGAAGAAAACGGAAATTCATTACCTCCGTCGAAGAACCGAGCTTCTGAACTGATTTCCTCATCTGGGTCAGCGCAAGTTCTTGGCTTTTCTCCATAATGGTGCTTTCGGAGTGGTCCAAGCTTCGGATTCTTGATTCAGGCAAGAAAAGAAGAGGCTTCAGCTACGGAGCAAGAGGATGTGGAGTGTGGCTAGAGCCTTGCTTGCGTTGACGAAATGGAGCACGAGAATGAACATCGCGGGAGATTCATTACAAGACAAGAGGAGCTGAAATGTGGGAGCTGTTGGATTTTATTATGGCCACGCGATCAATGGCCATCTTATCCTCAGATTTTGGAAATTATGTCTTGTGCGAATATTAGGATTTGATTTACATAAAACTAATTGAATTTACATATAATATCAGAGCATGATTTGAGAGCTAGTGATTTTTTATTGATTATTTGATTTACATGAACAAGTCACATGTCACACCGTCATGGGAAATAAAAATCCTAAGTTAATTTGGCACTACAGTTATCGCCGGACATGAATTGCGCGACAGAAGTAATGGTGGTTAGGGTTTGCGTTTTGACAGAATTTTACTTGATTCGGGGTAATTTCTTGGTCGGTTTTTTACCAATTCTTGGACCTATGCGGTCGCGCCGACGTGAGTATCGGAAAACCCACAATTTATTTTAATCTATGGTGGGCTGCCGAAAGGAAAATCGGGCGGCGGAACGACTGAAGGGGCGGCGAAGACAAAAAAAAAAAAGATCTGTGAACAGGCACACTGAAGGGGGCAGGCGCGTGTATCCACGCACCCACGCAAAGGGCAGGCGCTTGCAGCCACTCGCTCACATGCAGCACAAGGTGCGTGCGTCGCACGAGCCCGCGTGAAGGAATGGGGGGATGTGCGACACGTACCCATACGGATTCCGCGTTAATTACAATTCTGCCCCTTTCTGTTTAATTTACCGTTTTGCCCTTCTCCACATTGAAAAATTCCTTTTTTGTCCTTGCCACATGAATTTTATTGTTTTGCCCTTGTAGGCAATTATATGAATGTTTTATCCGTAAAATAAAATGTCTAGTGATCTGTATATAATTTTTTTGCTTGATTAGAGATTAACCACAGTAACCCTAATTATCTTATATTATATACATTAAGAAATTTTGGATCACATATAGTAAATGGACATTAATTGTATTTCATTCCATTGAAATAATTATTGTTATGATTATTTAATTTAATATCTCTATTATGTATAATTCGTTAGTTGCCAAAGTGGCCCGAATTAGAAAGTTTTTCATAGACGTCAAATTAAATAAAATTCAATTACTCATGTTATGTGATGCTACTTATGAGATGACATGATGTTATATATATTGTTTATCATGGGTAATTTGAAGTTCATTGATTATAAAATATTTAAGGATCACCCAAAGGTTGATCGGTTAATTTTGTAATCATGAACATAATAGTGGTTAATTAATATACTTGGTTAGATATGTTTAGCATATCCAAAGATAGCAAACGTGTCTAATTGGAGTATATATAATTACCAATTATATCAACTTAAATTTAAGTATCAATTATGTTTTATGGTTATACATTGTTGTATCACCTAAAGGAGAACTTCGATGTACAGTTAATGTTATGTGTTTAAGTTATGACTCAAAGCATTAATATGTGAGCATTCGATGTATTTTGCAGCATCTGTTTCTGTTTCTCTTCATTCGCAAGCTTCATCTATTGTGAAGTTCAATGGACTTAACTTTTCTGAATGGAATGAACAAGTCAAGTTTCATCTAGGTGTTCTTGATTTTTATTTAGCACTCATGAATGACAAGTCCGCTGTTCTTACTACTTCTAGCAGCATTGAAGAAAGGTCCTTCCATAAGGCTTGGGAAAGATCAAACAGACTGAGCTTAATGTTCATGGGAATAATAGTAGTAAACAACATTAAGTCAAGCATTCCTGAAACTGACAATGCTAAGGAATTTATGAAGTTAATGGAAAGTCATTCTCAGTCTGATTCTGTTGATAAGTCAGTTGCTGGGACATTAATGGATACATTAACCACCATGAAGTTTGATGGTTCTTGTACCATATATGAGCATGTCATTGAAATGGCAAATATATCAGTAAGATTGAGTTCCATGGGAATGAAAGTGGATGAAAGTTACCTTGTGCGGTTTATCATAAATTCCTTACCTCTTGAGTATGGTCCATTCCAAATAAATTATAATACTATAAAGGATAAGTGGAATATGACCGAACTACAAAATATGCTCATTCAAGAGGAAGCAAGGCTTAAGAAGCAAGGAATCCACTTTGTCAACCTCATGGGTCATCTAGGAGCTAAAAGAAAACCAAGAAGGAAGAATGGAAAGGGCAATAACTGACGACTAAAGATTAATGAGTTATCTGCCCAAATCCATAAGAAGGAACAAAAGAATGATAAGTATCATTTCTGCAAAAAACCTAGACACTATCAGAAAGATTGCCTCAAAGATAAGACATGGTTCGAAAAGAAAGGTAAGCCTAGTGCTTTGTATGTTTCGAATCATACTTGGTAGAAGTTCCTTATAATACTTAGTGGATTGATTTTGATTGTACCACTTATGTTTGGAATACGATGCAACGATTCCTCACGACCCAAATCATAAATCCAAATGAAAAGTTTATTTTGATGGGGAATAGAGTCAAAGCTCCAGTTAAAGCCATTGGAACGTACTGTTTGATTTTGGATACCGGATATCATTTAGATCTTTTCCAAACCTTTTATGTTCTTTCTGTTTCTCAAAATTTAGTTTCATTATCGCAACTTGATACATCGAGATATTCTTTTAAGTTTGGAAAATGATGTTTCAAGTTATTTAAACATAATCATTTTATTGGTTCTAATGTGTTTTGTGGTGGTTTGTACAAATTAAAACTTGATAATTTATTTGCTGAGACTCTATTAACCCTGCATCATAATGTTGGTTCGAAACGTGGCTTAGTGGATGAAAGTTCAGCTTACTTATGGCATAAACGTTTGGGTCATATATATAAAGAAAGAATACAAAGATTAGTAAAGAATGAAATCCTTAATGATTAGGATTTTACTGATATTGGTATTTGTGTGGATTGCATTAAACGAAAACACACAAAACACATAATCAAGAAAGCAGCCACAAGAAGCACACAGCTCCTTGAAGTAATACACACCGATAGATGTGGACCTTTTAATGTTCCATCGTTTGGTGGAGAAAAGTATTTTATCACCTTTATTGATGATTTTTTATGTTATAGTTATATATATATCTATTGCATGAAAAATCTCAATCGGTAGACACATTAGAGGTGTTTATCAATGAGGTTGAAAGACAGCTCAATAGAAAGGTGAAAATTGTCAGATCTAACAGAGGTGGTGAGTATTATGGAAGGTATGAAAAATTGGACAATGCCCTAGTCCATTTGCTACATTCCTTGAAAAGCGTGGCATTTGTGCTCCATACATTATGCCAGGTACACCACAACTAAATGGTGTTGCAAAAGGCGTAACCGTACATTAATGAATATGGTTAGGAGTATGTTAAGTAATTCTTTTGTACCCTTATCATTGTAGATGCATGCTTTGAAAACCGCCATATATTGATTAAATAGAGTTCCTAGTAAGACAGTTCCAAAGACTCCTTTTGAACAGTGGGCAGGAAGGAAATCCAGTTTAAGGCACCTGCATGTTTAGGGTTGCCCAGTAGAAGTAAGGATTTATAATCCTCATGAAAAGAAGCTAGACTCAAGAACAACTAGTGGTTTCTTTATTGGTTATCCAGATAAATCCAAAGGGTATAGATTTTACTGTTCTAACCATGATATAAGAATTGTTGAAACTGAAAATGTTAATGTGACATCCCCGATTTCGGGCCTAGGAAGCCGAGGGCTGGTAATAAGTGGATTAGCAGGTAAGTCGAGTTGAGGGTCAGTATTGAAATGGACCGCATGATTGGAACGAGTGTAATGAGGGTTGGTCGTGGTTCGATCGAAAGATTGTCTATGAGTTGGCCTAGGGATCGACAGTGGAATGACCCTGACTACGCAAATGATTAGAGTAATACGACCATGGGGCGATCCTTCAACCATAAGGGCAGTTAGTGGAACAGTCCAGGATAACTGTGAATCAATCCGATGTAGGCATGTGTTGATCGCGGGTGATACCGCACGGCCATGCATTAGTCCCAGGTGACCACAGTTAATTCCAAGGTACCGGATTTCCGCGAGGCTACATGACAACCGGTCGAACCACGGATCGTTGATACTTCGAACGTGGCGGTCACAAATCGGCCACGGATCATTGTGCCAAGTCGGGAAGGCCATAGATGAGACATGTACCAAAGGCATGTGCCTAATGACTTAGTCGCGCAAGAAATTATCGTCACAAGTGCCAAGGCGCGCCTTGGCCATGACCCACCATCGCGGCCCGCCGCCCGTGCCATGGATTAGCTACGTGTCGGCCTGGTGGTGCCGGCTATTGTGCCCGACACCGTACACACACACAAGTTAGTTCGTAGATCCGGGTCCTGATTCGTCCAAAGGTCAAAGAAATGTGGCCATGAGTCGCACATCGCGCTATTCCCGCCCAATCCACACGAATCCCGATCTCTTGTCTGTAGAGGACTGCATGGAGCCCATGTTTTAGGTTATTTTGGCTTGGATTTTTGTAGGGCCCCAAATTTGGACATTGGGAAGACCTTTTACATTAAATTTCATTTTAAAAGGATATTATTGGAATTATTTTAAGAGAAAACCCTCGAAAAAGTTTGGGAATAATTGTAGTCTTGGGATTCGCTTTGGACGCTTACGAGCGTATTTTCATGAGACCCGCTTTGATCCGAGCAAATTAAGATCGAATTCAACCAATTAGAGAGAGTTTAGAAGGTTTGACCTAGTCAAACCTTATCTTCGCTCATCATTACCTTCATTTATTCCTTGGTTCTCTTTTTTCAACTTACCATTATGGCCATTTATGAAGGTATTATGAACTTTGCTCTTCAATAATTGACCAAGGAAGAGGGAGAGGAGGCCACGGCAGCTTGGGGAAGAGAGAGAGGCCCACAGCCAAAGGAGTGAAGAGAGAGAAAGGGAGACTTTTGGCCATTTTCATTATTATCTTGATTTTTGGACTTGGATCAATAATGAAGGGATGACACGTCACGCCTACCTCACACCCCCCCACGTGACACGCCAAGGCGCCACCTCGCACCCCATACGACACGCAACGCTTACCTCATCGATACTTTTGTTTTTATCCCTTTATAAATAGAGGCCATTAGGAGAGATTTGGCCTCACTTTTTCCCACGTGCACCAACCGATCAAGAAAATTCAAGACAGAGAAAAAGAAAAAAATCAAGAGAGAAAGAAAAACCGAGAGAGAGAAAGAAAGGCCATTACCGAGAGTTGTTCGAAACCGAGACCGTCGCCTTTCCACCCGTTCTCTTCTCTTTAGTTCTTGTTTTATCAAAGAGTAAGTGAGATTTTACTACCGGGAAATGACGTTGAAATACGTTGTATCACGAGCCTTCCCCGTTCTCGGTTCTTGGTGTTTCGATGTTGTATTTTCTATAACAAGTTTGCTCTGTTTCGTGTTTTTGTATATTGTCTAATACAAATTAGAAATCGAGGCGCGACACATGAGGTAAACCATGAGTTAGCCATGCTTGGAATCCTTGTTTTATGCTTTCTATGCCCATCGTTGTTTGATCGGCCACGGAGGCCGGTACGGTAAGAATGTTTCGTGTAATGACGATTGATATGTCCTCGCCTATTAGTAAAATTTTACTTGCTGAGTCTCCTCAACTCACTCCCCGTTGTTTTCCTCTTTTACAGGTCCGTAGGAATGGCGTCACCCCCGGCCCTATTTGGCAACCCGGTCGAAATGAGAGCCGAACTCCTAACGGTGATCGACGCCGTGAGAATCGTGCCTACCGCAGGATTACAACCTACATGATGGTTGACGGAAGGTCGGTAGACCTTGTCCCGCACCCGTACGTGGCCTGGTACCGCCTAGCCGACGAGGACTGGGTCGGCCCCCTTCGTGGATTTAACGGTCCATTCACCGGCACGGGTGGTTCGACTCCGTGATCGGCCATGGGCGAGGTGTGACAACGGTCGTGCGGACGAGGGCGGGAGGAGCGAGCGAGGACGAGGAGATAGTAGCCGTAGAGAAGCTAAGGACCCAAGCCAAAATTTTGTTGTGTATATGGCTTGTTCGTTTTTCGGAAGTGCCTTTGAAATAGGCTTATGAAAAATATCGTTTAATATGACTTGTGCCCGAGGTAGGGCTTGTAAATAAGCACGAACCCATCATGTAAATACAACGTGCACCGTTTGCCTTTATTGCTTGGTTTTGTCTCGTTGAATTGCTTCCGCATGTTTGTTATATTTAAAAATCAACGGGACGTTTTAATAATGATTCATGCTTCACGGGCCCGTTCCGATCATGGTCGGTCAACAAGTATCGATCGTGAGTGGTTCGGGACGTGACAGCGGAGTTGGTTTTTGTATCAGAGCAGGTTTTTCCTTCAGTAGGTGCAATTCGCGGCGACTTGCATTTGGACGATCCGATGAGGGCGGGGAGTAACGCCGAGGCCATAAGACCTGAACATTAAGCGGCCTCTTAGGAGGTGGCGCCGGGGTCACGAATACCTGAATATTGTGCGGCTTTTGACCGAGGTGGCGCCGGGGCGGGTAGCCTGAACATTGTGCAGCCTCTGGAAAGAAGTGGCGCCGGGGTACAAAATATACCACCTGATCATTGAGCGGCTTCTGAAAGGAAGTGGCGCCGGGTGAAGGGCCTGATCCTTGAGCGACTCCTGGCAGGCTTCTAGGACGGCTAAAGAACGAGAATTTTCGAACTGTGCACCGAAAAGTGGAAACCGGTTCTGAAAACCAAGCGGTAATAAAGGCCTGGAGTGATAAGGTGCGCTGAAGTGCATGTGATTATATGTCTGTACGCCTGATTGATTGGTAAGCATGCTTTGATTGCTGACATGTTCTTGCGTTGTAGAAAAGCCTTAGTCGTTTACCAAAGGCAATATGAGTGCTCCGGATCCGACCTCGACCTCGAAAGGAAAGTCTAAGCAAGATCCCCGAATAGACGGAATTCTGCAGGCTCTTGCGACCGTAGGAGAATTGCTGGGGCAACAAGTACAACAAGCACAGCAACGATTGCCTAATGCTGAGAATGTAGCAGCAGCAAATGGAAATAGGAATGGTGAACGAACAATGCATGGATTGGTCGAGCAATTCTTAAAGTCACGACCCAAGTTTGCTTTGAACCGGAGATCCCGAAAAGGCGAAATCCTGGATCGATGAGTTATAAAAAGCGTTTGAACTGCTGCGATGTTTCGAAGAAGATAAAGTCACCTTAGCGGCCTATCAACTGCAAGGGAGTGCCAACTACCAGTGGAAGGCGACTAAAGAAACTGTATTCCCAGAAAATGTTGCGGTAAATTGGAATGCTTTCATTGAAGCATTCAACAGGAAATATTTTTCCGAGTGCGCTCGTGATCGTAAAATGAAAGAATTTCTACAACTCCAAGTAGGGGAATATGACGGTGAACCAAGATGAAGCAAGGTTCGCCCAGTGTCAACGTCGCCTCGGACTTATTGAAAACCCCATCGACAAGGCAAAACGATTCCGTGATGATCTCAAACCTGACATTCAGAGTCAGTTAGTACCACTGAACTTGAAAGATTATAATGAATTATATGAACGAGCTCAATTGATTGAGAAGGATTTGCTGGAGAGGGTCCCTTCGATGCGCCCTATTATTCCACTCCCCGAATGGATCAATGTTCGGGCAAGAGGCCAGTAATAAGGGGGAAACGTCCTTTTGTTTCCAACAAGAAGCGGAATTTCCAGCAGCCAGCCAATGTTTCTGGTAATACTTATTCTGTTTGTGGATGACAGCATGGCGATGCCCCGTGCCTCGTTCGTACGGGAGCATGCTTCGGGTGTAGCCAACAGGGTCACATGGTCAGGGATTGTCCACAAAGGCGACAGAATATGCCTTTACAAAGAAAGACAAAGACAAGAGTAACCGAGTTCAACCTCATGCTAACAACGGTGATCGTCCTCCGACTCAAGGACAAATATATGCGCTTACTCAAGAGGATACTGAGAACTCCGACATAGTGATTATAGGTACGGTTTTCCTCAATAACCGTGCTGCATATGCGTTAATTGATACTGGAGCTACGCATTCATTCGTATCTAGCCAATTTGTGCGTTTGGCCAAACTTGAGATGAAATCGTTAGAAAATGCACTTAGTATTTTTACTCCGATGAAAAATGAAGTGCAGACTACCTTAGCATGTCAAGGGTGTAAAATGATTATAGGCGGATTTGCGGATGTTATAAATCTAGCGGTATTGGCCATGTATGACTTTGATGTTATCATTGGTATGGATTGGCTTAGTCAACAGCGAGCTAAAATCGATTGTTATAACAAGGTAATTCAATTTTATCCCACTAATGGTCCCTGTTATACATTCGTGGGAAATGGAGGAGGACCTTCTACTCCTCTAATTTCTGCTATAGAAACAACCCGACTATTGCAGAAAGGTTGTCAAGGATTTCTGGCAACAGTGGAGAATATAGTAAAGGAAAACGAATTAAAGTTGGAAGATATCCTGGTGGTACAAGAATTTCCAGATATTTTTCCAAAAGAATTGCCAGGTTTACCTCCTGAACGTGAGATTGAGTTTGCTATCAAAGTAGCCCCTGGAACAGAACCTATTTCAAAAGCTCCATACAAGATGTCATTAACCGAGTTGAAAGAATTGAAGGTGCAAATGCAAGAATTACTGGATGAGGGGTTTATCCGTCCAAGTGCATCACCTTGGGGTGCGCCAATATTATTCGTGAAAAAGAAAGACGGTTCGTTACGACTATGCATCGACTATCGGCAACTAAATAGGGTTACTATTAAGAATAAGTACCCACTGCCGAGAATCAATGATTTATTTGATCAACTCTAGGGAGCATCAATGTTTTCCAAGGTCGACCTAAGATCGGGATATCATCAGTTAAGAATCATGAAGGAGGATATTCCGAAGACGGCATTCTGAACCCGATATGGCCATTATGAATTCACCGTTATGCCATTCGGCTTGACGAATGCTCCAGCAGCCTTTATGGACATGATGAATCGAGTATTCAAGCCATACTTGGATAGTTTCGTCATAGTTTTTATTGACGACATCCTGATATATTCGAAAAATTCGGCTGAACATGAGCAACATCTGAGACTTGTACTTCAAACGCTCAAGGAACACTCACTTTATGCAAAATTCAGCAAATGCGAGTTCTGGTTATCTCGCGTGGTATTTCTCGGCCACATGATTTCGAGAGATGGCATATCAGTAGATCCATCCAAAATTGAAGCGGTAGTTAATTGGCCAAGATCAACAACTATCACTGAAGTTCGAAGTTTCTTGGATTTAGCAGGATACTATAGAAGGTTTGTGGAACGATTCTCTAGCATCGCTATTCCCCTAACGCGATTGCTAAAGAAAGAAACGAAGTTCGAATGGAACGACAAATGCAAGCAAAGCTTCCAAGAATTGAAGCAAAGGCTGACGACTGCTCCTATTTTGACTATACCTAAAGGACCAGGAGGATTTGAAATATACAGCGACGCCTCTCACAAGGGACTGGGCTGTGTATTGATGCAGGATGGCAAAGTGGTGGCTTATGCCTCGAGACAATTGAGACCGTATGAATTGAACTATCCAACTCATGATCTGGAACTTGCTGTAATCATGTTTGCCTTGAAAATTTGGCGACACTACATATATGGGGAGCAATTCGTTATTTATACGGATCATCAAAGTTTGAAATATTTATTTTCCTAGAAGGAGCTGAATATGAGGCAACGACGCTGGATGGAACTTCTCAAAGAGTACGACTGCGAGATATTATACCACCTTGACAAAGCAAATAAAGTGGCCGATGCTCTTAGTCAAAAATCGGCCATCGCCCATTTAATAGTTAAGGAATGGACCTTACTTGAGGAAGCTCAGGATTTGGACTTTAAGTTGAAAGTTGGACATCATCATAATTTATTAGCTGCTCTCAAGAATCGAACCGAACATCATTGTGAAAATCAAGGCGCTACAACAAATATACCCGAATATCCAGAAGATCCGAAGGGAATTAACAAAAAGGAAGAAATCCGATTTCCGTGGTACGGACGACGGAATCTTGAAGTTTAACGGACGTCTATGCGTGCCGAAAGATGAACAACTCAAGAAAGAAATCTTGACAGAAGCCCACAAGAGCCATTACAGTATCCATCCAGGCAGTACTAAAATGTACCAAAATTTGCGACAACATTTCTGGTAGAACGGCATGAAGCCAGACATAGCCAAATATGTGGCTAAATGCTTGACATGTCAACAAATCGAGGCTCAACATTGCAAGCCTAGCGGATTATTGCAACCATTGGAAATTCCTTAATGGAAATGAGAACACATCACGATGGACTTCGTAATGGGGCTACCAAGAAGTCAGCAAGGAAATGATTCGATATGGGTGATCGTTGATCGACTGACAAAATCGGCTCATTTTCTTCCTGTGAGAAAGGATCCTTCATTGGAAGATCATGCCGAGTCATATGTTCGACATATTATACGATTACACGGAGTCCCGATAACGATCACATTGGATCGAGATCCAAAGTTTACTGCAAGTTTTTGGCGAAGTCTCCAAACTGCTATGGGGACCAAGCTACAATACAGTACAGCTTATCATCCGCAAACGGATGGCCAAACAGAAAGAACGATCCAGACCCTTGAGGATATGTTGCGAGCATGCGTCATGGATTTCAAGGAAAGTTGGGATGAGCATTTATATCTCATTGAATTTGCGTACAACAACAGTTACCAGCAAAGTATCGAGATGGCACCATTCAAGGCATTATACGGTCGAGCTTGTAGAACTCCAGTCTGTTGGGATGAGGTCGGGGGAAAAGAAGGTCACAGATCCAGAGCTAGTACAACTCACCAATGAGGTCGTGCAAGTAGTTAGAAGCAAACTAAGAACTACCCAAAGCCAACAGAAAAGTTATCTTGACAAGCGTAGGAAACCCCTAAATTTCGGTGGCGACCACGTATTTCTTAAAGTTTCACCCATGAGGGGTGTGTCGCGTTTTGGGAAGAAAGGTAAGTTAAGCCTCAGGTACGTCGGACCTTTTGAAATTCTAGAGAGAATAGGGAACTTGGCTTATCGGTTGGCGCTGCCACCAAAACTTGCTTAGGTGCATAACGTGTTCCATGTATCTATGTTGAGAAAGTACGAACCCGATCCAGCACATGTGCTGAATTTCGACGAGGTCGAATTGAACGAGAGAGTGTCCTATATTGAGGAGTTGGTGGGATCGTGAATCGTAAAGAGCAAGTATTGAGGAATAAAACTGTTCCCGTAGTAAAGGTCCTATGGCGACACCAGGGCGTAGAGGAAGCTACCTGGGAAGGTGAGAAAATCATGAAGCAGCAGTATCCGCACTTATTCGAGGAACTAGGTACGTGTTTAAATTTCGAGGACGAAATTTTTATTAGAGGAGGAGAATTGTGATATCCCCGATTTCGGTCCTAGGAAGCCGAGGGCTGATAATAAGTGGATTAGCGGGTAAGTCGAGTTAAGGGTCGGTATTGAAATGGACAGCATAATCGGAACGAATGTAATGAGGGTTGGTTGTGTTCGATCGAAAGATTGTCCATAAGTTGGCCCAAGGATCGATGCTGGAATGACCCCGACCACGCAAATGATTAGAGAATAATTTATGTTATTTTGGCTTGGATTTTGTAAGGCCAAATTTGGACGTTTTATGAAGACCTTTTTCAGATTAAATTCCATTTTAAAAGGATATTATTAGAATTATTTTGTGAGAAAACCCTCGGAAAAGTTTGAGAATAATTGTAGGCGGATTCGTTTTTGGATGCTCACGAGTATTTTCGCGAGACCCGCTTGATCCCAACCAAATTGAGACTCGAATTCAAATTAATTAGAGAGAGCCCGGAAGGATCAAACCTTATCTTCATCATCATTACTTCATTTATTCATTGGTCCTCTTTTTTCAACTTATCATTATGGCCATTTATGAAGCTATTATGAACCTTTACTCTTCAATAATTGACCAAGGGAGAGGGAGAGGAGGCCACGGCAGCTAGGGGAAGGGAGAGACCCACATCATTATCTTGATTTTGGACTTGATCATTAATGAAGGGATGACACGCGGGCGCTTACCTCACACCCCCCACGTGACACGTGATCCACACCCGCACGTGACACGTTAGCTCACACCCCACATGACACGTCGCTTACCTTTCATCGAGACACTTTAAGCTTTGTCCTCTATAAATAGAGGCCATTAGGAGAGATTTGGCCTCACTTTTTCCCACGCCAGACCAACCAGTCAAGAAAATCCAAGAGAGAGAAAAGAAAAATCAAGAGAGAAAGAAAATCCGAGAGAAAGAAAAAAGGCCATTACCGAGAGTTGTTCGAAACCGAGACCGTGCCTTTTCGCCTGCTCTCTTCTCTTCAATTCTTGTTTTATCAAAGAATAAGTGAGATTTTACTACCGGAAATGACGCGTTGAAATACGTTGTATCACGAGCCTTCCTCCGCTCTCGATTCTTGGTGTTTCAATGTTGTGTTTTCTATAACGCGGTGGCCACCACTGACCCTGCCACTCGCCTTGGCCAAAGGAATTTGCCCAGTGGCCCGACCATGTGCCAAATCCACCCGAGAATGCCAATTTAGGTTATTTTGGTTTGGATTTTTGTAGGGCCAAATTTGGACATTTGTGAAGACCTTTTTACATTAAATTCCATTTTAAAAGGATATTATTAGAATTATTTTGGGAGAAAACCCTCGAAAAGTTTGGGAATAATTGTGGTGCGGGATTCGCTTTGGATGCTACGAAGTATTATTTTCATGAAACCCGCTTGATCCGAGCAAATTGAGATCGAATTCAGCCAATTAGAGATTATAAGGTTTGACTAGGTTCAAACCTTATCTTCATCATCATTACCTTCATTTATTCATTGATCCTCTTTTTTAAACTTACTATTATGGCTATTTATGAAGCCATTATGAACCTTACTCCTCAATAATTGACCAAGGGAGAGGGAGAGGAGGCCACGGCAGCTTAGGGAAGGGAGAGAGACCCACGGCCAAAGGGGTGAGGAGAGAGAAAGGGAGACTTTTTGGCCATTTTCATCATTATCTTGATTTTTGACTTGGATCATTAATGAAGGGATGACACGCGGCGCAAACTCACACCCCCATGACACGACACACCCGCACGTGACACGCGCGCCTACCCTCACACCCCACATGACACGCATGCTACCTCATCGAGACTTTAAGCTTTTGTCCCTTTATAAATAGAGGCCATTAGGAGAGATTTGGCCTCACTTTTTTCACACGGCACCAACCAGTCAAGAAAAATCCAAGAGAGAGAAAAAAAAAAATCAAGAGAGAAAGAAAATCCGAGAGAAAAAGAAAGGCCATTACCAAGAGTTGTTCAAATCGAGACCGCCGCCTTTTCGCCTGCTCTTCTCTTCAAGTTCTTGTTTTATCAAAGAATAAGTGAGATTTTACTACTGAAATGACGTTGAAATACATTGTATCACGAGCCTTCCTCCGTTCTCGATTCTTGGTGTTTCAATGTTGTGTTTTCTATAACGCCTGCGGCGACCCAGCGTCGCTGCCTATGCAAATGCCACTCGCCACTGTCCTGGCCAGTCGGGCGAATTTGCCTCTGGGGTCCACCGTGCCCAATCCACCCGAGAATGCCAATTTAGGTTATTTTGGTTTGATTTTATAGGGCCAAATTTGGACATTTGTGAAAACCTTTTTACATTAAATTCCAATTTAAAAGGATATTATTAAAATTATTTTTGGGGAAAACCCTCAGAAAAGTTTGGGAATAATCGTGGTGCGGGATTCGCTTTGGACGCTATGTTTATTTTTTGCGAAACCCGCTTGATCTCGAGCAAATTGAGATCGAATTCAGCCAATTAGAGAGCCTATAAGGTTTGACTAGGTCAAATCGTATTTTCATCATCATTACCTTCCTTTATTCCTTGGTTCTTTTTTCAATTTACCATTATGGCCATTTATGAAGTTATTATGAACCTTACTCTTCAATAATTGACCAAGGGAAAGGGAGAGAGAGACCCAAGGGAGAGACCCCGTGGCCAAAGGGAGGAGGGAGAGAAAAGGGAGACTTTTGGCCATTTTCATCATTATCTTGATTTTTGGACTTGGATCATTAATGACAGGGGATGACACACCCCACGTGACACGTGCGTGTGCTTACCTCACACCCCACATGACATGGGCTTACCTCATCGAGACTTTGAAGCTTTGTCCCTTATAAATAGAGGCCATTAGGAGAGATTTGGCCTCACTTTTTCCCACGTGCACCAACCGGTCAAGAAAATCCGAGAGAGAGAAAAAGAAAAAAAATCAAGAGAGAAAGAAAATCCGAGAGAGAAAGAAAGGCCATTACCAAGAGTTGTTCAAATCGAGACCGCCACCTTTTCCGCCTGCTTCTTTTCTCTTTAGTTCTTGTTTTATCAAAGAGTAAATGAGATTTTACTACCGAAATGACGTTGAAATACATTGTATCATGAGCCTTCCCCGCTTCTCTCGGTTCTTAGTGTTCCTATGTTGTGTTTTCTATAACGCCTCGCGGCGTCTCCAAAGACGTTGCCCGGGCTGTTCAAAATCTTGCCCAGCCCACCACCCGACCATGTCCTGGCCAAAGCCCGGACTTGCTCAAAGGGGACACTGTGCCCAATCCACCGAGTATGACAATTTAGGGCTATTTTTTGTTGATTTTTGTAGGGCCAAATTTAAAAATTGTGAAAACCTTTTTTACATTAAATTACATTTTAAAAAGGATATTATTAAATTATTTTATGAAAAACCCTCGGGAAAAATTTGGGAATAATTATGGTGCGGGATTCGCTTTGGGACGCCACGAGCTATTTTTGCATGTAGACCCGCTTTGATCCGGACCAAATTGAGATAGAATTCAGCCAATTAGAGAGAGCCAACAAAGTTTAACTAGGTCAAACCTTATCTTCATCATCATTACCTTCATTTATTCCTTGGTC